>MU673738.1:5566-20430 GCA_026770625.1 Nicotiana glauca | reverse complement strand
CGTTCTATCCTGGGAAGAATTTATCCGTCAACCTTGGGCAACAGTGAGGGGATAAGATTCTTTAAGGACACACAAGCAACTTGTGGGCTCGGAACATAATTCTGTCCATTTCTATTCTTTTTATTTTCTGGTTTCGTCACTTCTAAAGTTTTACTAACAGTGAGGATATTCTGAAAAATAGAAGCGACAATGGCGCTACAAATTAAAAAAGCTATTTGAAAGTGCAATCTTCGAGGAAGAGGCTCGTAAAATTGAAGTGCCAGAGTTGACCCCGGAAAATTGGAATAGGCTCTGTGACATGTGGGCGAATCCAGAGCATAAGGTAATTTCTATTCATATTTGTCTCATTGTAATTTTTTCTGGCAACCAACATTCCTGATTTCTCCAAGAAAAAGATAATTTAAGTAATTAAGTATACGAACAAACAAAATGTACAAAAGATATTTTCAGGAATATGTTTACTCACCGGTCTTGGTTTCATACTGCACAACTAATGAAGTAACTGATTGTTTGAGAACTTAACTAATGTGTGTGAACCTTTGATCATTTGGAACATAATCTAGTAGTTGTTGATATATTGTGAACTCAGTTAACAGGTCCCTGCAAGTTTGGACCTATTAGTAGGATTAGTAAGGCTATGATACATGTCTGCTCTACCTCCCTAGATCATTTAACGTAGTATTTAAAACTTTAGTTAGTCTATTGGTGACTGTTATAACCTCTCCTTGTTCATATCTGTGGTTGGTTCCTTCAAGTGTCCTAATGCTTGTTCCTAAATAATAGTGTAAATACCTGCAGTGGCCCACATTCTTGTGTTTGAATTAAAGTTTATAATTTACACATCCTTAAGCATTGCTGACAGTATTTTATATAGCTTCTTTATCCATATGTATTACCTGAATCTATGTGTTTATTGCTGCTACTATATTGTTTACTACAGTGAATGTCTCAGTTGCATCTAAACCTGTAGGGAGGAGTGAGTGTGAATAGTTTGGAAGATTGAATTGGATTAAGGTAGTCATATAAGAAAGGGAAGATTTTGAGGATTACAGATTGAGGAGGCTGAAAATTGGAGATGCAAACCAGTTGTTGATGGACTGTGAGAGTAGCATGGGAAGGATTTTGGGTGTAAGCCAGAAATGTATTTGAGATGTGGGTTGGATACAGTTTTACTAAGTGTTAGTAGAAAATAGTGACCTTATATACATAAGGATGAGGATTACAAGTTCTTTTTCAAAAATTATTCTACTGAAGTAATAAAAGTGGGAAGAATCAAAGAAATATTGACAAGAAATTTGTTGCTCAATCATGTCAGAGTCTCCTAAGGTTATTTCGAGATTTAAATTTTGTGGATTCAACAGTTAGTTATACTAGTAATATTTTTATATTTTCTTATTCTTCGATTTTTATTATTCCCTCTCGATAAATTGTCCTTTATTTGTTTTCTCATCATTGTTAATCTTAGAGTAACTTTTATATTTATCTGCATTTAAATGTATAAATGGTGAATGTTGAATAACTTTTATACTTATATTTGTATATTCTTTGTAGATACGATGCAAAATAAATAAGGTCAATCGAACAAAGCTGAAATCTAATCATTTCATGGGGTCAAGAGCTTTTGTAGCTGCTCGTGCTGAAATAGTAAGTAATACTATTTTTACTTTTTGTAACTTTTCCAATACCTTTGCTTGTGAAAGCTTATGAAATTAAAAGTCACATACATATACTTTTATATCCCCGTTTAAGGGAACATGAGTCTTTTTTTAACTTTTCATGAAGCATAAAACTATATCTCTACTAACTTACATCTGAGGTTCAATCACCCTCCACATTCATTACTAAGATGATATTTTAGTAATATTTCATATTATTTTCATATTGTGTAGGGTGTGAATGAACATGGAGGAGTAGAGCCAAATAGGATTGAGTTCTATAAAAGCACCCATTACTCGAGTGAAAAAGGATGGTCATCTCCAGAGGCTGAGACTAACTACGTAAGTAATATTTTAGTACAATGTCACATGTATTCATTCTATCTTATAATTAATTTAACTGATGTAATATTTTTATGTAGAACAAAATGAGAGATTTGAGAGCTCGGTCTGTTTCTGAAGAGAATCCAATGATTATTGATGAAATTGTTGATAATGTACTTGGTACAAGGTCAGGATATATTAAAGGTCTTGGCTATGGTCCAAAGCCTAATACAACTACAGCAACAAAAAGGAGGACAGCAGAATTAGAGGATACTTTTAGGAGGGCAAAAGAGGATGTTGCTACTGCCCAACATGGTTTACAAGAACGTTTGAATGTAGCTGAAACTGAGGTAGCAAATCAGCAGATACAGATACAAACATTAACTTCTGAGTTGGGTACTCTAAGGGCACGCCAAGAGGAAATATTAAACGAAATGAAGCGTCATTTTATTGGCTCATCACCATCAAGGTTAGAAGTACTACATCTTTAAATGATAAATTCAATTATAATTCGTTTAGCATCTAAGTTCGAATATTTTTTTTAATGATACAGTAAAGATTGAGCTCCACCAGATTATCAACTTTGGGTATATTAAACTTTACACTATTTAATTTTTTTCTCATTTTTATTTATTTGTATCACAATTCAATTATTTGTTTCACCAATTAAACTCTACGTCTAACAAGAAGTTGTAGTTTATACCAATTATATTTTATTTATACCATGATACGATAAAGTATTAACTTAAATCTTAATTTTTCTCTATCTTTTATACAGGTATATGAAGGTAATTATCGGATCAAGACTAATTGCAAGTGAAGTGTCACTGCATTCCTCCACTTCGCAGTCCTAGTTTAGGAGTAATATTTTTCAGTTAGACTTTTATGTTGGGCATATTTACTTTAATTATGTTTCTTTTAATTTAATTAAGGAGTTTTTATTTCAATATAGTTTTAATATTAGTTTTATGATTAATGGTGAATATTTTTGTTATCTTCGATTGTTTTTATTTTTCTGTTATTACGTTGATCGTTTTATTATGTTATTTCAAATTTGTATAACGTCAATCTAAAACAAATACGAATATAAACGTCATCAAACATTTATTATTAGTGACAAAAAAGTTCACTTTGTATAGTTTTTAGGAATATCACATTTTCGTCACGAAACAAATTAAGTTCGCATAAAAATTCACTATATTTAGTGACAAAATATATGTCCCAAAATGATCTTTTTATTGACTACGAATCAACGTTGTATTTTTTGACAATTGTAATTGTCACTGATTATGATAACTTATAGTGACAACTTTGTTTTGTCGATAAAAATATTTTTATAGTGACAACATGATAGATTTAACTACAAAATTATAATTATCACTAATTATATATTCAGGGATGAAATACATTTTTGTAGATAAAAGGTAGTCTTTAGTGACAAAATTACGATTTTTCAACTACGAAACACACATAGCTTTAGAGATATTTGACATCGTCACTAATTAAACTAAATTTTTAGAGACGATGCAGTTTCGTCGATATTAATGCACTTTTTAGTGACGAAATCATACTATTAAATATGATTTTTTTGTACTTTTTATGACAAATAAATCCGTCATAAATATTACATATTTTTGGACGAAAAAGAATTTCGTATTTAATATTTCATTATTTGGCGACGAAATACAAAGTTGCCTTTATATGTTATTAGTGACGGTGTTTTAGAGACGAAAGATTGACAAAAAAATTTCGTCACAAAAAATCTTTGGTGACGAAAAGTAAATCATAGGTGACAAAATAAATCATCATTGATAATCAAATTTGTTGTAGTGAGGCCTACGTCCCGTTTTGGTAGTAGTTTTGGGGCGCCCGGTATCTTATCAACCCTTTCTTGATGTTCATTCATCTGGTCGCGGAGTGCTTTGTTCTAGTTTTTCATTTCTTCCATTTTCTTCAGAATGGATGCAAGTGCGTCATTACCTGCATCAACAGCGGTGTGAGTGTTGCCTGTTGGTGGAGCAGGTTGTTCGCCAGTGATCATTGTGGTATCTGCTTGCACAACATTTCTATTCGCCCTTTGAACGGGTTCGTCGAGTATGTTATTTAGAGTACTTGTCAGCCACTCCTCCAGTAACTTTTTCACCGCTGGTGGCGCTTCCTCAGCTGTGGACGTGGAAGCTCCCCTTTCACGTGAAGCGGTTACACTTCCATGAGGGGGAGGTGAATCACTCCGCCTGGGTGTAGCACTTGGCATCACATTCTCATTGCGATCTTTGTCATCCTCGTTGATGGTGTTTAAGATATTGATAGTGACACCTACTGCTGCTTTTTGTCATTCATCTCCTTTTCCTGCCATTGTTAGTGCGTGAAAACGAGGAAAGGATGGCTGTCCTTTTTTATGATTTAGAAGGAACTAAAATTTTAACCAAAAACTCCCCACAGATGGCACCAAATTGTTTGACCAAAAAGTGTTAAACTTTTTGTTAAACTAATTAATGTTAAAATAGAGGATGCATCTTAGTTAAATATAATAAATTCTAGATCTAATGTTGAAGGATATCAACAGTACGTATGATATTTAAGAATAATGAATATCGGATGTGAGTTCAATGATTGCCGATGAATGTTATACTAATAAGAACATACAATAAATGTAGTCAGTGGCAATAAATGTAATAAGAGGGGATTTATCACCCAAATATTATGTGATTTGGATGATTCTCCCACCTGACAACAACATGGAAGGAAGGGAAGTGAAGATGGATAAGGAATCCTTGGATCTATCAACCAGAGAATGAACACCGTATGTCGAGCCAAATAGTCAGTGAACAAGACAATATTTGTATATATTTTTCCGTCAACTCTTTATAAAGTGTTCTTATCAAGAAAAGTGAAGATTCTTTTTGTTCTCTATCTCTTCCTATTTATAAGGGATATTCCCAAGAAACCCTAAAAAGTACAATGTAAGGAATATCCAAAGGATTATTCCTTGTGTCCATTTCTAAGCATATCCTACCATTACTTCTTTACTCCAGTTGCTCGTCCTCAGCAATAATCCTTCTAAGGATGACTCCTCGTTGTTATGATGTGGTCAGCCCCGTCCTTGACCTAATTTATCTACAGTTATCAAGTCGCCAAATTTAGACCAAGTACCAGGTTGGGATTGATCATTCTGACCCTGCTTCTTGGGGCGAGGCATCTTCTTCCATGAATACTCACCGTACGGCGTACATAGCCATTCTTCTCTGCTGTTGGTAATAAAAAAGATCTCTATGCAGGGGCGGAGGCAGAGTGCAGATTCGGCCGAACCCAGTAGTTTTTGTTCAAACTATTTATTTTAAGAAATTCATTGAATATGTACAACTTATTAATTTAGAACCTAATAACTTAAAAGAATTACAATGTCGAATCCATAAGGTTCAAATCTTGGCTCCGCCTCTGGCTCTGTGTTGTTGTCCCGCCTTCCTGACACAGAGTACTCATGTTGATCCATGTGCAACATACTATGTTACGAAAAACATGGTATTAAGTTGATTTAGAGCTAGAAGCTTTACATATAAGTATATAATATCCATGCCCCTCTACCGAGCCAACAAATCTAACTTGCAACAATTTCTAAACGCGCGCGTCTTGGATCTTGGCTTCTTTTTCTTTCTCCATCATATTGTTCCACTAGTGTACGATAAGTTGCCTTGGCCTACGCCTCATAACTCCATTGCTTCCTCGGTTTAATGACTCGGAAAGATGCTATGCAAGTGTGTCAAACTCTTGACATGTTTTTCCCATAAGAATAATTAGCAATTTCGTGCAGATCCAGGTACCTTGGAGCGTGCCGGACGTTAGTTAGCTGTTTGTGATTTGCTGCGGAGACTTCAAGATATAACTGCCATTGCGTTTGCAGGTCTCGAAGTCACCTTCTGTTACCTTTCATTGCTACTGTTTATTTTCATTCCAGAACAGTATTGTATTTAGAGATTTCTAGTGTACTCAGCAGAGCTTATTACTCCATACTGCTGATTTTGGAAAAACGTGTAACTATAGATCATTTTTAACTATGTATGTCATTTATTGATTTTTATTCAATGGTTAAATAGTTTAAATGTGTTAATAACTCAAAATATGTTAGGCTTACCTATTCATAGCGACTAGGTACTATCACGACTCTTAAAGTGGCATTTTAGGTTGTGACAAGTTGGTCGTTTGAATTGCTTGACTTTATTGACAAGTCAAATATCCAAAACCCAATAGACAGTTGATGATGATATAGCAAACATAGTTACACTTGAAATGCATTAAACAAGGGTTTTCATCTCTCGCTTGGTGATTCATATGATTCATAACCAAGAATCTGTGACACCTAATTATTTTAACGTTTATTATTTTGAAAGAAAAAGCATAATATGCAAGTATTCTTAACAAAAGTCAAGGTTTAGATAAGGGATGAAAATGGGACGAGGCGGGGCGGGGCGAGTTTGGCAAAGCTCACAAAAAATTTAACCCGCCCCGCCCCACATAGTTATTTTTTCTGTTTTTAACCCCGCCTGCCCCACTTAATTCTTTATTCTCGTTTCTTTATTTTTTTTCAAAACTAACTAGTTTGACATTTTATTATTTAATAAAATGAAGAGTTTAGTAGAATCACACAAACATAAAACTGAGAAAGTATTACGTTGATCTTCCTAAATAAACGGGTTACTATCACTTTCTATTACTAATAGGATATCTTGACTTATGTAATATCATTTTGGTGAGACTTATACAAATTGATTAATTATAAATCAAAATAGAATTCGTGCTAGTGAAGAAGAATGTGAAAATGTAATTGAAATGATTGATTTGTTTCAAAACAAAATATAAAATTCAAAGTTGCCCCGAATTGATTTTTACCCGCCCCGCCCAATTGCCGTCCCTAGTTTAGATACAATTGCCTCCACATTCCGAAAGAAGGCATGGATTTACTGTCGTAGGAACAATACTGGTTTGAAATAACACAGATGAAAAAGATTCAACCTCTGATGAACGTCCAAATAAGAAAAAGAATGAAAATATACATTTAGCTATTAGCAACTATGAAAGCAGTCAAAGCACCAAAAATAATCCAAAAGAAATTAAGCAGTTATGTATTAGCAGCAAAGGAAAGCACCAATACTGGATGCTAATCTCAGAACTTAACCCGTGTTCGATAATTCCTAACAACAACAACAATAACCCAGTAAAATACCACGAGTCTGGGGAGGGTAATGTGTACGCAGACCTTACTCCTACCCGAGAGAGTAGAGAGACTGTTTTGTTTGATAATTCCTGAGTTTCCTCTTTTTCCCTCACTAAGTTTTCCCCTAAAGAAGATTAGTGAAGCAGCCCCCCTAAGATCAGCTGATCACCATTGCAATGGCTATACCTAGACATCATTGGCGCATTCAGCTGCCACGATTTCCATGTCTCTGGTGCTCCTTATTTATACCAAATCTAGAGGCACAACGTCCGTCTTAAAACACAGGTGAAGAAGAGAAATAACATCCAGAATCATTTAGATTAAAGCCGAAACAACTGTTCTTGCAAAATAATTGTCTAATGAAAATACTGCAAATTAAAAGGGAAAAATAAATAACAGGACCACAAGCAATATGGTTAAAAGATGTCCTTTTACACATGCACTGACTTACAAGTCATTAGCTACATAATTGTCATTCACCTTGCAGCCGTTGTTGCTGTGTCCTTGGTTCATTTTCTAAAATTGGACAAACTAGGCTTTCGACGTAGATTTCTGCCAGAAAATAGGAATTATACTCTGGCGATCTTTTGATATCTGATAGAGCCATCCTTTAGATTGTATATCAAGAAACTTTGCCCAGAAACAAACAACATATATCACCTTTATTTGACTCGTAAAAGAGTGGAATTTGCACATTGTTAGAACTATCAACGGGTAATTTGATGGTATACATTTTTGTCCAAAACTCTTTGATCCCATATTCCTTCATTACCCACACATCTATGCTGGTTCTTTCATACTTACGAAATACGGAAAGATCACTACCAAACACTCCAAGCTTCCAAGATAAGTGTTCGTTTCGGTAGAAGGGCAGTGCCAACTTTTCACATTTCTCATCAGCCAAATCAATAGAAAGGATGTCCCCATTACTGGTGACCCAATGAAGCTTCACATTGACCATCTTAGACAAACCAGAGTGTATCGCCCCACACCAGAAACCATCAATTTCTCTTCAAGAATCACTCTTTAAACTAAATATTTTGACCTTACTGTTATCTCCTCTCTATATACGAGTTGATAATAGGTGAATTTAACTATAATCACGCCTTAAATAACCACCTTCTTGTGTAGTTTTGATAATAAAAGCGATAACAAAATGCTCTTATTAGTGCTTTTCATAACTTGCAGGTGATATATGTCCAAGGAAGGCTAGGAAGTACTTTTGGAGTAAAAAAAATGAAAAAAAAGAGGCTAACTGTGAAATTTCCCAAGTAAACCACGCCTGCCAGGCCTGAAGATTCAGAGAAAGGGTTTGGCCGCGGTTCCACCGGACCGCGGCAGAACCGCGGTGGAAGAGAGCTGCAGATTAAATCGAGATCAGAGAGGGCATTTGGTCGCGGTTCCACCGCGACTGCGGCAGAACTGCGGCAGGCGCGATAAACTTCAAAGACTAAAGTGTAAAACACGGGATTTTTAGACCTAAACCCTATTTTAAATACTAGACTCCGCCCAAGAGAGGCATGTATTGATTTTTAGAGTATCTTGGCAAGAAAAACTATTGTGAGAGAATACCCAAAACATATTTCTTCTTTTCTTTGATTTTTATTGTTAGTGATGATGAATTCTATCTTAGTTTGTTTTCCATAGCCATGAGTAGCTAAATCCTTTGTCTAAGGTTTGATGGAACCTATTGGGGGATGAACTTCTTGTTTATGTGAATACAAATTGCTAGTTTCAATCTCTATTTGTTTAACTTTTTGTTTGTTGTAGTTAATTGACAGGATCCTCAATTAGCTGTGCCTATTTAATGTGCATAACTTGGAAAAGAGTGTATATTTAGGTTATTGATGAACAACACCATTCCCAAATTATAAGAGGAATCTATAATTGCGGGTCTAAAGGCGGGATTAGGGATAACAAAGCCTTGGGTGTAATCTAAAGTGAATTGTGCTAAATAAAGTAAGCTAGTGTATCTCAGGAGAGTGCAATTAGTATATTACTGTGATTACTTGGGAGAGATTTACGGTAAGATGAGCGTTCATGATTGATAGAGAGGTGTTGGTAAATTTGTATGAGCATAAACAGAAGGGATTCCATCAATAGGGAAAATCATTGTCTTAGCTTCTTCTCATTATTATTTACAACCTTAGCAGTTTATTTCACTGCTGTTTAGTTTACTTGCAAGCGTAGCTGGTAAAGAAACATTCAACTGAGATTCAAATATTTGGGAAACTGGTTCTGAAGAGTTTAGTGGGTCTAAAGATAGTGATTGATAGGTTAACTCTCTGTGGATTCGACCCTGGGTGTAATACTCGGGTTATATTTGCAACGTCCGTAGTGTCCTTTTTAGAGGGCATAGTTGGGCGAGATCAAATTTTGGCGTCGTTGCCGGGGAGTTAACGGAATTATCAATTACCATTGACAGAAATACAAAAATTTTTATTATAGTCAGTTTTCTCTCTACCCAATTTCTCATTGAAAATTTGACGGTTGTTGACTTGGTTGCTTAGGTGTATGCCTAGAAAGTCTACGAGAACTGGAGAACTACTTGAAGGACTCTCAGACCCCGAGAAAATATTCCGGACATTGAATCGTGCCAACAAAGGACTTCAACAATCCCAACAAACACACAAACTCAAAATTTACATGGGAGACGTAAAAGACCCCAACGGAAACGTCAGGAATGAGCAAGCTGGCTTAAATGCCAGGGAAGTGGCACCTCCTATGCCTGAGGGTACACTATTTAACTGAGCACAACCCACAGCTGACAATCTGGCCACTGCCATTGTTGTGCCCGCAATACAAGCTGAATCATTCCAGATCACAAATAACATGCTACACTTGTTGCAAAACAAGGGACTCTTTTCTGGGACACAAGTAGAAGATCCTCAGCAGCACTTGAAGAACTTCCTGTCTATATGCAAAACACAAAGGCAACCCAACGTGACTCCGGAAGCAATCAGCTTATTATTGTTTCCATTCTTGGTGACAGGAGCTGCTCAGGTTTGGCTAAATTCACTCTCCATAAACTCTATAGAAACTTAGGATGAATTAGTCAAGCAATTTCACAACAAGTTCCACCAGCCCAACAAAACTGCTCAACAAATTGATGAGATCGTGAGTTTCAAACAGAAACCAATGGAGACACTACACGAGACATGGGGCAGGTTTAAAGGAATGTTGGTTATGTGTCCCCACCACGGTGTTCCAGAACAGATGTTGGGACAACGGTTTTACATGGGACTGTCAGACAGCATGAAGAATATTGTAGATGCCTCTGCTGGTGGGGCATTCTTGAGCAAAACTTGGAGAGAAGGTCAGAATTTGCTTGACAAAATGGCGCAGAATTCGGGATGGACAACTAGGAATGCACCTATCACTCCAGTGGTGCACTCAGTGCCTCTTGATCCTTCTAATACAATGGCTGAAAATATGGCGACTCTCTTGACACAAATGAGCATCCTCACCAAAAAGGTGGAGGAATCAGGGCAGAAGCAGCAGGTACATATAGTAGATACTACCAATGGGGGCTTGTGCACATCTTGCATTAGCCAGCCAATTGGTAATCCTTGGAATGCAGAGCATGATCATCATCATCAGCACCCTGAAGATATGAACTATGTGGCTAACTATGGGGGTCAGAGACAAGGAAATCAGAACTGGGGTCAGCAGACTCAGCAGCAGTACAGGCCACCTCAGCCACAGTATAACGCTGGAAACATGGGAGGTATGAGACCCCCCAACAACATGGCACCTTATCCCAGGCCACAGGGGTACAACAATCACAATCAGCAGCAAGGGTATCCCCCACCTCAGCAGCAGCATGGGGGGAGGCAAGAAGATGGGTTCACTAGACTTAAAGCAATGATGCAGCAAGTTATTGGGTCCAATGCAAAAATGAATGAAAGAGTAGATGCACATGATGCAGCAATCAAAAATATTGAAGTGCAAATGGGCCAAATTTCAATGTCTCTGAACAATCGTCCTCAGGGGACATTACCTGCAGACACCCAGATAAATCCAAAAGATCAGGGCCCAAAGCAGCTGATGGCGGTGAGTCTCCGTAATGGCAGGGATCTAGATGTAGAACAAGAGAGAGCTCGAGAAAATATACAGGCTGAGACACTCATTCCAGTGCCCATTGAGCTGGATGAGTCTACGATACTGACAGAGGTAACAGTCCAGCCTGCTCAGGAAGAAAAGAACATTCAGCAGGAGACCGAGAAAGTAGCTGAGCCAGTTGAAGAGCCAGTAGTTGAAATAGTAGCTGATAAAGAGAAGTCCCAAGTGATTGGGAAGAAGAGACCTCCTGCACCTTTTCCACAGAGGCTGGCCAAGCATCAAAAGGAGGAGCAGTATAAAAAGTTCTTTGAAATGCTAAAACAAATCCAGGTAAATATTCCACTGATTGAAGCTTTAAAAGAGATGCCTGGATACGCAAAAATGATGAAGGACTTGATGTCCCGGAAGTTTGACTTCCAAGACTTGTCCACAGTTACACTTACCCAGACTTGTAGTGCAGTGGTGACTAGACCTGTTGCTAAAAAGCTGTCTGATCCAGGTAGCTTTACAATTCCATGCACCATTGGGAATTTCGCCTTTGCTAAGGCGCTCTGTGATTTAGGGGCCAGCATTAATCTTATGCCCCTGGCTATCTATAAGAGGTTGGGCATTGGGAGAGCTAGACCCACATCCATGTTGTTGCAGCTGGCCGACAGGACTGTGAAGCGTCCATTTGGTATCCTTGATGATGTGCTTATTCAGGTGGGGAAATTTGTGTTCCCTGCATATTTTGTAATCTTGGATTGCAAAGTGGATGAAGAGATTCCTATAATCTTAGGAAGACCATTCTTGGCCACGGGGAGAGCTCTGATTGACTGTGAGACTGGGGAGCTCAAGATGAGACTCAATGATGAGGAAATAACATTCAATGTGCAAAAGTCTATGAGGCGACCAAGCGAGTTCGCCAATTGCTCTCTTATTGATGCCGTGGATGTAATCGTAGAGTCTGATGATCAGGTGTTGACAATTGAGGACCCCCTTTCTGCATGTTTGATGAACTTAGATGAAGTGAATGGTGAGGATCTAGCGGAATGGGTGTTGGCATTAGAAGGTAGAGGGTTCTGGGATAGAGAGTTAGAATTCGAGCCCTTGCACTTGGAAAAGAGAGAAACACCTCCAGCTAAGCCATCCATTGAAGAACCACCAAAGCTGGAGTTAAAGCCATTACCAGCCCACCTCAGGTATGAGTTTCTGGGACCTGACTCCACATTACCTGTTATTATCTCATCTAGTTTGTTAGATGTGCAGGTTCAAAAACTTTTACAGGTACTAAAGGAGTGCAAAACTGCCATTGGGTGGACCATGGCAGACATCAAGGGGATCATCCCCGCCTACTGCATGCACAAGATTCTGCTGGAAGAGGGGCACAAACCTTCCAGGGAACACCAGAGGAGGCTGAACCCCAATATGAAGGAAGTGGTGAAGAAGGAGGTGATAAAATGGTTGGATGCGGGAATCATTTTCCCAATCTCTGACAGCAGCTGGGTGAGCCCAGTTCAATGTGTCCCTAAAAAGGGTGGCATGACGGTTGTGAAAAATGACAACAATGAATTGATCTCAACAAGAACCGTCACAGGTTGGAGAATTTGTATGGACTATCGAAAGTTGAATCTAGCCACCCGGAAGGACCACTTCCCACTTCCCTTCATTGATCAAATGTTGGACAGACTGGCAGGGAGGTCACACTTCTGTTTTCTGGACGGGTACTCAGGATACAATCAGATCTCCATTGCTCCAGAGGACAGGGAGAAGACATCTTTCACCTGCCCGTATGGTATTTATGACTTTAGATGGATGCCCTTTGGCCTATGCAATGCACCTGCCACATTCCAACGGTGCATGATGGCCATATTCACTGACATGGTAGAGGATATAATGGAGGTGTTCATGGATGATTTCTCAGCGGTGGGAAATTCATTTGAGGAGTGCCTAATAAATCTGACGCGTGTATTGAAACGGTGCATCGAGACTAACTTGGTTCTGAATTGGGAGAAGTGTCATTTCATGGTACAAGAAGAAATAGTCTTGGGGCACCGGGTGTCAAGCAAGGGAATAGAGGTGGATCGAGCAAAGGTTGATGTAATAGCAAAGCTGCCTCCTCCAACTTCAGTCAAAGCCATAAGAAGTTTTCTTGGACATGCCGGTTTCTACCGGAGGTTCATAAAAGACTTCTCCAAAATCGCCAACCCTCTCTGTAAGTTGTTAGAGAAAGATCACCTGTTTGTATTTTCTGATGATTTCAGAGTAGCATTTGAGGAGTTGAAACAGCGGCTGGTCACAGCACCCATCATTGTTGCCCCCAACTAGGAGCAACCGTTCAAATTAATGTGTGATGCTAGTGACTATGCAGTGGGTGTAGTGCTGGGCCAGCGGAAAGACAAATTGATGCACCCGATCTACTATGCTAGTAGAACGCTGAGCGGAGCCCAGTTGAACTACACAGTGACGGAAAAGGAGATGCTAGCTATGGTGTTCGCTTTTGACAAGTTCCGGTCCTATCTGATAGGATCCAAGGTAATTCTATACACTGACCATGCAGCTCTTAGGTACTTAATAGAAAAGAAAGACTCTAAGCCACAACTGATTCGTTGGGTGTTGCTACTGCAAGAGTTCGATCTTGAAATTCGTGACCGCAAGGGCACTGAGAATCAAGTTGTTGATCATCTATCGCGACTTGAGGGAGCTGAAAATGTTGTAGAGGTTGGGGAAATTCTGGAAACTTTTCCAGACGAGCATGCTCGCCACCACTCACCAGGAAGTGCCATAGTATGCAGACTTTGCTAACTACCTGGCCAGTGGTATAGTTCCTCACATCCTTTCATCGGTCCAAAGGAAAAGATTTTTTCGTGAAAGCCGCCAGTATTACTGGGACGAGCCTTATCTGTTTAGAATATGCCTTGATAATATGATCCGGAGATGCATCCCCGAGATAGAGAAATTTTCTGTTTTGCAGGCTTGCCACGCATCGGTGTATGGTGGACACTTTGGAGGTGTCAGGACAGCGACAAAGGTGCTAGAGGCTGGATTCTTCTGGCCAACAGTGTTTAAAGATGATCACTTATGGGTGAAGGACTGCAATGAATGTTAGCGCATCGGGAACATTTCCCGGCGCCATGAGATGCCCATGAACCCAACTCAAGGAGTGGAAGAGTTTGACGTCTGGGGGATCGACTTCATGGGTCCCTTCGTCAGCTCCTATGGAAATAAGTATATTCTAGTTGCTGTAGACTATGTGTCCAAATGGGTGGAAGCTGCTGCATTACCCACCAATGATGCAAAAGTGGTTGTAGGATTTCTATAGAAGAACATATTCACTCACTTTGGGACACTACGAGCAATTATTAGTGATGGGGGCACTCACTTTTGCAACAGAGCCTTTGAAAAGTTGCTGGCTAAATACGATGTGCGCCACAAGGTGGCCACTCCTTACCACCCGCAGACTAGTGGACAGGTCGAAGTTTCCAATAGAGAAATCAAGAGTGTGCTAACTAAAACGGTGAACGCCACAAGAACTGACTGGGCGAGGAAGCAAGATGATGCACTCTGGGCTTACAGAACAGCATTCAAGACATTGGTATGTCACCATACAAGTTGGTGTTTGGGAAGGCCTG
>MDKF010813426.1:0-10336 GCA_026770625.1 Nicotiana glauca | reverse complement strand
TAATTAGCCTCTATAGAGACAAATAAAAAAAAATAGAAAAATTATAGTTTGCTTTAGGTTGGCCTTTAATAAAAATGAGATGAGCCTCGCCAAACAAAATCCAAAATTTGCGGGGCCCTTATTAATTACTTACTAAAAATACTTAGAGATTCGGGACGAGTCGTTTAGCAAATTTCACGGCCTTCCCAGAAGATAACACCGCGGTAGTCTCTTTAGACGCGATTTTAATAAAATTACATTCCTAAACTCGGGTGTGCATTTCATGCGACCTAAATTCAAATCCTAAAACGTTGAATAAGAATGTGTTGAGGATCCGGGTGCATTTCATGTGACGCGATCCAAAAACATGTTCTTAAACGACGTTTACTTTCTTAAAAATAAAATAATTTGACAAAAGTGGTAATTCATTCTAAAAATGCACAAATAGGATAATATGTATTAAAATCAAGTATTTTAGCCAAAAATGACAGTTGAGCGACCGTGCTAGAACCACGAAACTCGGGAGTGCTTAACCCCTTCTCCCGGGTTAACAGAATTCCTTACTCAGGTTTCTGGTTCGCGACTGCTAAATAGAGTCAAACCCTTCCTCGATTCGGGATTCAAGAACGGTGACTTAGGACACCATAAATCTCCCAAGTGGCAACTCTGATTTCTTAAAAAAAATGAATCCTGCCTCGATTGTCCTTAAATTGGAAAAACTCCTTTATTACTATATCTCTTCCCGAGGTGTAGTAAAAGCCGGATAAAATTCGGAAAAAATAGGTGTGACACACGGCACTAGATCAATACCAAAATTAATATCCCTGTCCGGTGGCATGCCTGGCAGGTCTGCAGAAAATATATTGGGAAAATCCCTCACAACTGGAACAGAATCGATGCTAGAAGTCTCAGCTCCAACATCCCGCACAAAGTCTAAATACGACAGACAACCCTTACCATCCATACGTTGGGCCTTCAAGAAAGATATCACTCTACTCGGAACATAGTTAGTCATACCACGCCATTCGATCCGCGGAACACCCAGCATAGCCAAAGTGACTGTCTTAGCATGACAGTCTAGAATAGCATGACACGGAGATAACCAATCCATGCCCAAAATAATATCAAAGTCCACCATGCTCAATAGCAATAGATCAACTTGGGTCTCCAGAACCCCAATAGTCATAACACATGACCGGTACACACGATCCACCACAACAGTATCGCCTACCAGGGTAGACACATGAATAGGTAAGGAAAGAGACTCCCGGGGTGTACCCAAATAATGAGCAAAATATGAAGACACATATGAATAGGTAGAACCGGGATCAAATAATACAGAGGCATCTCTATGGTAGACTGAAACAATACCTGTAATGACATCGTCTGAAGCAATGGCATCTGTCTTACCTGGAATAGCATAAAAATGAGCCTAGACACCGCCTAATTGACCTCTACCTCTGGGGAAACCCCTGGCTGCCTGACCTCCACTCCTAGCTAGCTAGGCGGGTGATGAAGTAACTGGTGCAGAAGTCGAGGGTTGATCCCTCTGTGAAACTAACCACCACGAAGTCGTGGATACTGCCTCCTCATATGCCCAAACTCTCAGCACTCATAACAACTACCTGGTGCTGGAGATGGGGGCTGAAGGGAACCCCTCATACCGGAGTGACTAGCAGATGCACTCGGTACAGAAGAACCCTGAGCTGATGGGGCATGAGATGAACTATGAGCTGGGAGGGCGCTGAGTGAAGATGATGACCACGGCTGAAGATGCCCAACGATACTCTAGACGGGCCGATTGAGCATGCCTGAAAGAACGACCTCTACCAAGCTGGAAATGGCCCCTAGGAGCACCACTGAAACTGCCCGATCCTCGAGGCCTCTTGGCCTCCCTCTCCTCTCACTCTCTACGGAGAACCGTCTCAATCTCACGAGCGATATCGACCACCTCCTCGAATGTAGCACCCAATACTCTCTCTCTAGTCATCAGAATACGGAGATGGTAGTTAAGGCCATCCACAAATCTCCTGATCCTCTCACGATCTGTCGGAATCATCCAAATAGCATGACGGGCTAACTGTGAAAACCTCATCTCATACTAGGTCACAGTCATATCCCCCTATGTCAACCACTCAAACTGTCTACGCAGCTCCTCTCTGCGGGACTGCGGTACATACTTCTCCAGGAAGAGAGTGGAGAACTGCTGCCAAGAAAGGGGTGCTGCACCGACAAGCCTATGCCTCTCAAAATCCTCCCACCAAGTGAAAGCAGCCCCGAGAACTGAAAGGTAGTAAATGCCACACCACTCGACTCAAGAATCCCTACTGTGCGGAGCATGCGCTGACACTTGTCAAGAAAACCCTGGGCATCCTCGCCCTCAGCACCACTGAATGTCGAAGGCTGGAGCCTACCAAACCTCTCAAGACGATGTTGTTCATCATCTGGCATAGCTGAAACTACAAAGTCCTGAACTGGTGCAACCAGCTGAGCTGGAGGTGCTCCCGGCATCTGTAATCCCTGCACCACCTGCTCAGGTGTGCGAGCAACGGGGGTCTGATTGCCTCCCCCGGCCTGTAAAGTAGTTGCTACTGTGGTGGCTGAAACTGCCTGAGCCAGGCCACTGCAAATTGTCAAGATCTGTGCCAAGGCCTCCTGAAGACCCGAGATCACGATGGGCACAGCTGGTGCCTGAACTGGTACTGCTGGAGCATGATCCGGAGCTGGGGGCAGCTGGTGGATCAACAGGTGCTGCCCTCACTGCTCTGCCTCTGCCTGGACCACAACCACGACCGCGTCCACGGCCTCTGGTGGCCTCAGTGGGTGGTACTGGTGGTCATACTCGAATCAACAAGTTCGCATGACAAGAATTTCAAGAATATGAAGTTTTTCCTAAAGGTTATGCATCCTCTCGAGGATAAAAACAAACGTCTCCGTACCAATCCGCGAGACTCTACTAAACTGGCTCATGACTTGCGAGACCAAGTAACCTAGGCTCTGATTCCAACTTATCACGACCCCAACCCCGGTTGTGATAGCGCCCAATACATTGCTAGGCAAGCCCGACCAATTTACAACCTTAACCTAATTCATTATACAGTTCATTATTAGCTAACATAATTAAATTACCAAATCAACATATTAGAAGTCTGAAATAAGAGTTAAATGTGCGGAATTTCAAATAACAATACTACTACATAGCCCAAAAGATCCGGTGTCACAAGTCTGAGCCTCTAATACATGAGTATCAACCCATTACATAACAGTCTAGAGAAATACGAAAGGAACAATAGGATAAAAGAGAGAGATCAGGGCTGCGGACGCCATGCAGCTACCTCGATGCTCCCGGATATGCGACGCCCAACTGGAAATCCTCAACAATCTCAGATGCACCTAGATCTGCACGCAAGGTGCAGGAAGTAATGTGAGTACTCCTACCCAGTGAGTAATAAACATAAATAATGGCTGAGAATAAGAAATCATGGATAAAAACATTGTAATATATAATACGGCAGATTAAACCAAGTAGTATGAAATCAATAAACTAGTGAAATCGAAAAATGGAAATGCTACAACAGATAAGCAAATAAATGATAGCCAAATAAAAGAATGCAACACATAGTACGGTACTCTCTAGTACCCGCTGCGGCGTGCAGTCCGATCCATTTATTTATCGTCGACGGCGCTCACTGGGGGTGTGCAGACTCCGGGAGGGGCCCCTTACGTCCCAAGCACAATAACAAGCCATCTCGTGGCATCAACTAGGCCATCAGCCTCATATCAATATCAATATAATACTGCTGCGGCGCGCATCCCGATCCCATACTCAGTCCAGAAATCACATAAGCCCTTCGGGCAATAATAAAACAGTAGGTTCTCAGCCCAAACATCATTTAATATATCTTTTAGTTTCAAAAAAATCGAGTAAAGATGGCTGAGTTGTAAATAGTAGAAAACAGTACGACTGAGTTCAAGTAGTAAATTCATACAGTGAGGATATAGTGATAAAAACTCCCCAAAGGGTTCAAGTAGTTGGGACGAAGCCCAATATTGACAATTAATCCAAATCATGATGATATTAAATAAGCTTCAATCAAATATGCGGTAAAAGCATTACTCGGGATGGACCAAGTCCAAATCCCCAATAGTAAACGACCCCGCGCTCATCATCAAGCACGTCTCACCACAATATAGCACTACGATGTGCAAATCCGGGGCCTCAGGACATCATTTACATTCATTACTCACCTCAAACCGTCCAAAACTCTAGCTCGCTATGCCATTTCCTCTCAATAGGCTAAGGGAACAAAACCCTAGGGAAAATAATCGAAAAACATCAATAATCCCAAATTTGGCAAAACCCGAGCCCCGGGACCACTTCTCGAAACTCAGAAATTTTTACATCAACGGGTTCCTTATCTCGCTACGAATCCATACATATCAAAAACTCTCAAATCCGACCTCAAATGGCCCTTCAAATTACAATTTAAAACTCTCAAAACCCAAGCCCTAGTTCTTCCATTTTTAGCTAAGTTTTCATGAATTTCTAGGTTAATCCCACAATTAAATCACGTTGTTGGTTCATAAAACTTACTACCAATCAATCCTCTTCGAATCCCTCTTCAATTTCTCCAAAATAGCTCTCAAAATGATCAATAATGGTGGAAAAATGACTTAGGCTCGCGGATGAAATATTTTAAAAACCCTTCTGCCCAGCTGTGATTTTCTTCTATGTGAACACGGTCAAACCCCTGCGTTCGCGATGAACAAAACTTTCCTTGACTAAATTAACCCTTCGCGAACTCATCTCCACACCCGCGAACGCGAAGCCTTAGACCTCAGAACTTACGCGAACGCAGCCCCACTACCGCGAACGCGAAGAGAATAAGCTCCTGGACCCCTCATGCTAAACACCACTATGCGAACGCGACCCTTAGAGTGCGAACGCGATGAACAACCAACTAACCTTCCACGAACGCGAGACCCAAATGCAAGCGTGAAGTATAACACTCAGGGCCACCCAAACTCCTTCTACGCGAACGCGAGGTCCTTCTCGCGATCGCGAAGCCAAAACTTGGACTTGAACTACTACTGCATTTTCTGCTATATTTTTCAACTCCAAACTTCCCGTTAGCCATCCGAAATCACCCCGAGGCCCCCGGGACCTCAACCAAAAGCACCGACACATCCTAAAATATTATCCAAACTTTTTCCAATCACCAAAACACCTCAAACAACACCAAAACTATCAAATTACATCGAATTCAAGCCTAAGTTCTTCTAAAACTTCCGAAATACGCATTTGATCAAAAACCCAACCAAATCACCTCTGAATGACCTGAAATCTTGAACACACATACCAATTCACCTAACGAAGCTACTGCAACTCTCGAAATTCTATTCCGACCCTCAGATCAAAATCTCACCTACCATTCGGAAATCGCCAAAATACTAACTTCGCTAAAACAAGCTAATTTCTACATCGGACCTCCAAAACCACTTCCGATCACGCTCCTAAGTCACAAATCATTCCCCGAAGCTAACCGAACCATTGGAATTCGCATCCGAGCCCTCTAACACATAATTCTACATCCGGTTGAATTTTCCAAACCAAGCCTTCCTTTAAGAGACTAAGTGTCTCATTTCCTACCAAAATCAATCCAAACCAACTCGGTCACACAAGACACAGATAATGAAGCATAAAGAAGCAGAAAATGGGAAAAACGGGGTGGTAATTCATGAGACGACGGGTCGGATCATCACAGGAGCACTCTAAAGTGAGAAGTACTTTGTCCTTCCATTAGTATTATCGTCACCATAAAGCATTGAAATTCGAGCATTCTTATAAATAGCAGTAAGAAAAGCTATAAATACTGCAAAATAAGGATAAACATACATAAGCTATGAAGTACAATCCATCAAAGGTGAATCGTGTAAAATACTATTCTAAGTAAATTCTAGACCCTCCCGTGGGCAGAGGTTGCAACCCATGCATAGAATTTACTTTACTTTATTAGACTAGTAAACCAAAAGATATAGAAATTAATCCGTACCTGGGGCATAAGATAATTTTTTAACTTAAAGGTTTACTATCTCATTCCAATTAATCTTACCAAAAATGGTTACTTCCCTGTAGGGATGGATTACCATTTTAATAAGATAATTGAACTAAACAGATGTCATTATCACTAAACTTTTGTGATTAAATAACTCAATTTCTTTTATATTAAGTACTCAAGATGTCGTGGCTACTCCTAAGTACATGACATGAAAGAAAACTCAAAATGACATCTCGGAATAATAAACTTTAATAATCAACCTAGCAAAATGTTGATTAGCTTCAATTACATAAGAACTTCACCAAGACATTACTTTAAAATTTAGTTCTTATAATTAATATTATATAAGAACTTCAAACAGTAGCTTAATTATAAAACAGAGTTCGCAAAACCGAGAAAAGCCAAATACACAAGTGGTAGGTTGAGTTAATTGAACAAGTTATGAACTGACCCATGTTAAAAATACTTCACCAAGACAATAAATAATCAAAGGCAAGTATACTCTTTCTTTGTATGAATATAAAATATTCATATATTATATACTTAAAAATATACTATTTTAAATAATGTATTTATATAATATTTTGATTCTCTATATTTTCTAACATTGTTTTGCAGGAGATAAGAATGCTATTAATTAAACAAGAAAATAAAAGAAACAAGAAAGTCGTAGCATATTCGCTCCACAATGCAAGAAATCCATGACTCATCTTCTTCAAGATACATCTTCCTCAAGATGCATCTTCCTCAAGACATATTCTCCTCAAGATGCATCTTCCTCACTTGAGATCACAACACTTCAAGAAGAAATGCATTTCTATAAATAGAAGGCAACTCTCTGTGTATGAAGCATCGAGGAAAAAGGAACAAAAGAGCCACTTTATTTTCTAAAGCTTTGGTCACTTATTCTTTCCTGTTCTTCTTTCGTTACTTATAATTTTAGATTTTCTAGTAGTGTTGGCAATATAGGCCATATTATAGAAGTTCTTTCTTTTTTAAATACTCGATAATGGAGTAGTGTCTTTTTGTTGGGATAGTTGATGAAGCTTGATATATAATTTTATAATAGTTTTCTCAATTTTATTATATATTTGGCCTTAGATTCTCTAGCTCCACTTTTATATTATGTTGGGGTGTTAGATTTTAATTAGCCATATCTATCTATTTATTTCTCAAGTTACTTTTATTGATTTTGAAATTTTCACGAAGCAAAATCGATACATACTGGCTAGTGTGAATCAATAGATAGAGGGTAATTTTCAGCAATCTAGTATTCCAAATCTTGATTTTTGCTTAATTCAATTTTAATTCTCACGGAAAAATTGTTATAAGCAATATAATTGATTTTGTAGTAAAAATATTCTCACGAAGTTTTTACTATCTCTTAGCACAATTCAGGCAAGACATATATTTTGGTCTTATCGTCATTAGTCGTAAGTCAGTTAATAATATAACTTCAAGGAGTATTATTAATTATTTATTTTCTAGTGAGCAAAATATAATTGTATTAGATATAACCAAGTATTCATTTGTAAAATATATGTAGAAATTGAGATTTCATTATAAAAATATCGTCAAGTGAATTCAATGATTCCCAACACTTTTTAAGTATAAATTTTCCAGAAGTTATTTTTGTTTAAGTAATTTACAAATTCAAAATCCTACTCTTTTCATCAATTTGGTTCTCTCAAATAGTAGCTAAAATATTACAAGTTTGTTGCACAGATTTTTCAATCTCTGTGGGACAATATCTTAAACTATATTAGAATTTGACTAAGCACGAGCAAGAAAATCCTATATACATTGGCCTCGTTAAATTTTTGGCGCCGTTGCTGGGGATTGGCATAAGTCTACTTCAAATTAAATATTTTATTACTAATTTGAGAATTTATTATTATATGTATTGGCATCCTTATTTTTGTTAGTGTTATCATCACCTACTAAATATTTCTATAACTATTACTTTTTTTTTCTTCTTTTTCTTTTTTTCTATAACTATTACTACTATCCATTCTAATGTTTTTTTTCCGTAAGAAATATAAAAGTTTTTTTTCTTTCTTTCTCATTGTTGTAACTATTATCTACTGTTTTTATTATTAACATGTGTAGATATAATTAATGTGTATATATATAACTCTTATGATATTGTCAGCAATTTTACGTCATAGTACTTTCATCATAATATATTATTTTTACTAACTATCGTTTCCTTTAATATTGATAATTATTATCATTAAATGTACTATTCACTACTACTACTTTTCTTTTCTATTTTCTTTTAGTGATACTGTTATTATAGGAATTAAGTTTAGTTGTCTTTAAAAAACTTTAATTTTCTTTACTTCAAAAAAAATCACTTAGTTTATGACCCGCTCTTCTACAAAAGAGTTGGCATATTACAATCTTAAAATTAAAAGATCTCTTTGATTACGCAGGAAAGAACAAACATCATCTTCTCAGAGCGTAGTTTGTGAAGGAATGGAAAACCATGGAGTAGAAGATATCAATCCACCAGAAGTGCCACCACCAGTCCATTTAGAAGATCAATTCGATAAAGTGGCGGCAAGACCAGCAAACAGAATCCTAAGGGATTATGCTAGGCCTGACCGCTTCAACTGTGAATTTAGTGTCAGAAAACCCCCAGTAGCAGCCAATAACTTTGTAATTAGGATCGTCCTAATTCAAATAATTCAACAATCTTGTATCTTTACAGGAGATTCAAGTGAAGATCCACACAGTCATTTAATCGATTTTCTGGAACTTGTTGAAACTTGTAACGACCCGACCGGTCATTTTGAGTACTAGCGCTCCATTAAGCAGTCGGAGGCCATGCGCAGCTTCATTTCAGGTATTATAATTTATACGCGTGGTCGGAATTTGGTTTCGGGAAGTCCGGAGTTGAATTGGGAAGAGAATTATCATTTCGGAAGCTTAAGTTGAAAGAAATGAACTAGGATTGGAATTTTGAGTAAACAACCTCGGAATCGGGATCTGAAGGTTCCAGCAGGTTCGTATGATAATTTCAGGCTTGGGCGTATGCCCGATGCGGGTTTTGGATAACCCGGGAGCATTTTGGCGTCTATTGTGGAAGTTAGCATATTAGAAGAAATTTCATAAGTTTGGCTTGGAGTGCATTTCAGTATTATTGATGTCCGTTTGGGATTTCGAGACTGTGAATAGCTCCGTATAGTGATTCTGGAGTTGGGGGCGTGATCGGAAGTGAATTCGGAGGTCCGTAGACCATTTTGAAGCTATTTGGCTAAATATAAAAAGTTGAAGGTTTTTGGAGAGTTTGACCGGGGGATTGACTTTTTGATATCGGGGTCGGAATCAAATTCCTGAAGTTGGAGTAGGTCCGTAATGTCAAATATGACTTGTGTGCAAAATTTGAAGTCAATCGGACGTGATTTGATAGGTTTTGGCATCGGAAATAGAAGTTGGAAACTTCAAAGTTCATAAAGCTTGAATTGAGGTGTAATTCGTGATTTTAGTGTTGTTTGATGTGATTGGAGGTCTTAAGCAGGTCCGTAATGTGTTTTGGGATTGGTTGGTATGATTGGTTGGGGTCCCGGGGGCCTCGGGTGGATTCCGGGTGGTTAACGGATCAAAATTTTGATTTTTGGAAGAGCTGAGTTTGCTGGTATCTGGTATTTCCGCTTCTGCGGAAAAGGAACCGCAGAAGCGGTTGAGGGAGCCGCAGGAGCGGATTTGGTTCAAGGAGTCGTGGACCGCAGATGCGGTCAAGGTTTCGCAGAAGCGGGACCGCATCTGCGGAAGATGGGAGCGCAGAAGCGGAAAATGGGGCCAAGCCCAGGACCGCAAAAGCGGAAGCGCTTAAGCGGTAGTAGTTCCACAGAAGCGGAAATGACTGAGGCAGAAGCATTATTTTAAGTCGTGATTTGGCTCATTTCTCTCACATTTTCTTGGCTTGGGGCAATTTTGGGGATGCTTCAAGAAGGGATATTTGTCATCAAGGATTAAGGTATGTTATCCCTATCTATTATGAGTTAAATACATTGATTATGTATGAGATTAAGCATGGAAATTAGTGTAAATATTGAGGTTTGGTTGGAAACCTAGAAGATTATAACCTTGGATTTTAGCCACGATTTTTAGTATGGAATTAGGAGAAAATCATATACTTGAGTTCCTAAGGTCATGGGTAAACTTTGTCTTCGAGAAATTTTTTATTCCGGGCACGTGGGCCCGGGGGTATTTTGGTTAACTTTTCGTTCGGGGTTAGAAATTGTTATGACTTGAGTTGTAAGGTATAGTTAAGCATATATTAATGGATTTGT
>MU673737.1:6899-35484 GCA_026770625.1 Nicotiana glauca | reverse complement strand
TCACTTTTCCTTCTATTTCTTATCATATTCCAGTGGAATTAACAGTAGCAGTTAATGGCATTCGTAGCCTTAAATCTAGTTTTGTTTCAATTAAGAATCAAAATGGAAAGGTACAACTATGCATTCTCCTAACAAACGAAGCACATGATTATGCAAACGCTATCGTGAGCAAATATTTACGTCCAAACTTATCCGTTTAACTATCAAATCATTAATCAATTAAACTTAGTCCAAAACTGATATTTAATATTTAATTCCAGTGATTTATTAGTATTAACTACTGACCTGGAATTGTCATAAATTGAATTCAACATGACAGTACATGAAATATTTCTAATTCCTAGAGTTTAGGACATCACAATACTAAAATACATGAACACTACTATGCCAAATCTAAACTAGAGACTAATAGGCTATCAGTTTACACAATCCAGTTCAGCCAGTCTAATTATACATACAGAATCAATCCAATATACAAAAGTTATGAAACATCTAATAAACGAATTATTTGCATATCAAATTCAATGTAAAACGAAGAAATTCAGAGATCAGCTTCACACAATTCTTTACTTCGTTTCTATAGACTTGAAACCCTTAAAGCGTGTAACTGAATCACAACAGAACGAGGAAAGGTCAGCAACAACGAGCAACAGAGATCAATACAGCCCAAAACCAATTCAACAAACCAGGAGGATTTGATAAAAAAACATTCAGAACTAAGATTCAACCATACACTACTTGAATGCACACAAATAGATCCGAAATTGAACTTTAAAACTTCTGAAACTCCAAAATAGCAAATATCAACCAAACACACACTTAACTAAACCCAAAACATTGAGAGATGATCTCAAAAACGATCCTAGATACTTCAGCAATCAAAAGCATAGTAAAACTAGCCAAAATAGGGTAATTGAACCCCTGAAACTACTCAAATTTGTTCTAAATGATCGCTGATCTTCAAACAGTAAAATCAAAACTCTAAAAGCTAAGATTAAGCTGAAACTTTCAATGAAAACTGTATATTTTTGGCTTTTCTATTGATTTTCTAATGTTTATGGATTTTTTTTGGAACGAATTCAGATTTAGAAGAGGAAATTGGGATCTGAAATTTTAATTTTAGATCTGAAACTTGGCAGATATTTTTGGGGAGCATTTTGGGGTGCCAAACTTGTGATTCAAGGCAATGCACATGCCATTTTATAGGCATAAGGGAGGGCAGCCCTGAAATCCTCTATTTACAATGCAGTCCCTTATTTATTTTCACATTAGTCCCTTATTTTCTAACTTGTTACCCAAGATACTATCTTAAGTTTTCTAAAATCTAACTTGAGCCCTATTCTAGAAGATTCTAAGGAGTTCTATTCTAATCTACAACATTCCATCCTATTATTAAAGCCTAAAATACCCGTGAACCCCCTGAATTTACCATCCTAGTCCTAATGAATTCAGTCCTCTTTTGACCCTAATTGAATCTATCTACTATAGCCAAATTTATCTAATTAATAACTAATTGAACCTAGCATTACACTAAGGTATTATTAACAACAACCATTGATTAACCTAACTGAACCAAGCTAAATTGATTACAACCCATCAACAATAACCAAAAGAAGTACTAAAACATATTAAACCAAAACAAACAATTCACACAAGATTGACTAAAAACGGATCAAAAGAAAATAGGCTAATAATCAAACTATTGGATTCTCAAATCAACAAACGACTGTCAACTGCACTAAGCAGAGGCAGAAATACTAATCACTATGTTAAACTACACTAATCCGACTAAACGACTGAACAGGCAGTAAATTAAAACCTAAAATCTATATTGGCCCAAATAGAGCCCTAAATGAACACAGATCAAACTTCGAGAAAATAATTTTGGAGTTAATTCGAGATCCTAGCTTAACATAATGCAAGACGGAGAATAAGGAGATGGACATAACATGAAGAACTTACCAATTTGACCTCGAACCCTGACCTTTGAACTCGGATTTGATATCAACTCGATTGACTTCCGATACAACTTCTAGATAATATTATGTGTTCATTTTTGACAAAACAAACATGTAACATTATCTGAAACTGCATGAGAACAGATATAGTTGAAAACCTAGATTAGAGACATGAAGATTTGAAGGCGGATTTGAAGCGTTTTGGGTTGGGATTCGGGTAAAGGAGGTTAGGGAGATTGTATGGTATTAATTTGGGATCAATTGGAGGTGGCGCCGCCACTAGGGAATCTTGTGGCGGTGCTAGGGTTCTTGGTTTCAAATCGATATTCGAAGAGCTATGGTGTGATTCATATGAAGGGGTTTGGATATTTAGGAAGAGGAAGTTGAGGTGGTTCTGTGATGTATTTTTGGAGGTCATCGGAGATTTGAGGTTTCCGACCGTTCTTCGATTGAATATTCGAAGAACATGGCTAGGTTTCGAGGTAAGCCATGGTGATGGTTGGAAAAGGGAAGTTGAGGGGAGTTCGTGGCATGAAAATGGAGTCGTTTGGCCTACCGGAACCGCCGTGAGGCAATTTTCGGTAGGCGAAGGATGGCGGTTAACGGTGGAAGTTCTGTTCGTCTCTGTGAGAGACGANGGGGGGGGGGGGGGGGTAGGGTCTCATTCGGACATATATATATTAGGATGGAGGGGCTTCTCGATCGTTCGATTGACGAACATCGACGGTTGAGATCAAAGCTCAACCGAACGACGTCGTTTTGAAACAACGAGGCTAGACCAGATTGGGAGTTAATTTGGTCCTGGGGCTGGACTGGGCGGAATATTATGGCTTGGGCATGGGGAATTTAAGTGGGCTGGGTACTGGGTTGAACAAAAATGGCCCAGATGGGGTCTCTAATAGAGAACACACATTTTTTTAAAATTGTTTTCTTTTCTCTTTTTGTATTTCTTTTATTTATTTTTCAATTTATCTTGTATTTGTATTTTTTATGATTTTATAATAATGCAACATTTAAAATAGAGACCTAATTTATTTCAAAAATGAAACTAATTAATTCCTAAAATTTTAAATATCTATTTTGTGACAAATTCAACAATTAACCATCAAAAATGCATGAATAGACTATTTTGTTATTTTCTTTATTTTTTGTTCTAAAACAAATTAATCCCTAATTAATCCTTAGAATATGAAGTTAAATCCTAAATGCAAATGCCAAATGTATTTTGTATTTTCATATGAATTGAAATGCAAAGAATTATCAGAGAATGACACAAAAATGCACAAAAATTGTAAAAATAAAGAACAAATCATTTTGTTTGAATTTTTTGGGAATAATTCATATATAGGGCAAAAATCACGTGCTCACAAATACCGGTGTTATTGTCCCCCTTAATTCTACTTTTCCTAATTGTTATATTTTCTTTTCTATTATTAATAAAAAAAACTAGCCCCAGGCGCTTGCCTAGCGGATTGCCAAAAAAAAATATTAGCACATTAGATTAACAAATTAAAAAAGTCAAGGAAAAATCACATTAACAAGCTCGAATTCTTGAACCCTGAACTAGAGATTCTGGGTTCCTTTCCCTAGCAGAGTCTCTAGAGTTGTCACATCTTCTTTTTACCCGAGGGAGGTATAATTGAGTTTTTCCACTTTAAGTGACATTATTCGATATGAGATTATTTAATTAATTTCATAGTTGCCACTAGGAATAATTTATGGTGTCTCAAGTCATCGGTTTATTTTTAAAATTCCAAATCGAGGAAAAATTGACTTCGTTTAAAGTCTGCGAAGCCAAAAAGACTAGGTAAGGAATTTTGTTAATCCGAGAGAAGGTATTAGGCATTCTTGGGTTCCCTGTCTTTAGGATGGCCACTTAGCATTTTATACTTGGCTTATATTGTCTAATTACTCAATTTAGACCTATGTTTATTTTTTTCCTTTTAACCGCTATTAATCATTTGATAATCTGTATTTAAATAACAAACTTAAGATGTGTTACGCGTACGTATACTCAATTCCTAACACTTAGTTTATTTAAGAAAAATTATTTGGACAAAGTTACGCGAACACATAACTTGAATTTATTTGAGAAAAACATATAGTAAAAATTTAAAACTCGTGCCTAAAGCATTTCTGCGAATGTTTGGTTAAGGAATTTTAATTAAAAAAAATATTTAATCATGGTTACGCAAACGTATACTTTAGCTCACAACTATGTCACGCAGGCGTATACATAATTGCAATAATTAATCTAATATTAAAGTGAACCTACAGTTGTGATTGTGTCTCTAAGTATTCTACCTCATGTAGCTTGGTGTAAAGGTTCAATGCTATATGAGATACTTATTTGATTAAATGGAGGCAACTTATATATTAAATGCCAAACAAGCCCAGATTTCGAAGTTTGGGGTCTGGCAAAGGTTGAGTCCAGATGAACTCTGGCCCTAGACATATATTGTCTACTATTCAGACATCCAAATTAAATCTAAAGGAACTTGGGACTGACTTAATGTAGATGAATCTGGCCCAAAATAAAATTATTTAAGCATTCAATCAATTAAAATAATGGACTCAAGATGGTTTCGGTCTACTAATGAGTCCATATGGCTCTGGCCCAGTATCCATGAATTTAAAGGATAAGACTTGGGCCTAATTATAACGAGTCCAAATGAACTCTAACCCAATGCATATTTGTGTGAAAGAAAGGATTTGAGATAAAATTTGTAATGACATTTTTAAAGTCTTGCTTACAATTTTTAGTTCATCTTTTTAGAAACAAAAGTAAAAAGGGGTTATTTGAATAAATCAAAATTCATTAAATTTTGGACAATCTTCCTACATATTTGCCTAAGTCATTATTTTTTGAAAATGCTATTTTTTTCTAAAATTACTTGTATTTCAAAATCTTGAAATGTAAAGGCCATTGGTCAAATCATATTTTTTAGTAAAAATTAGGACACAATTTCATAAACCCAATTGTTTTGGGGCCTGAATATGTATTATGGTTATCAGTTAGTTACTTTGTAAAAATCTATTTTTTCATGATTATAGGCTGAATATAATCAGAATTATTTAATTATTATTGGTAAAATAGCATGGTAAAGTTGCTAATCTATTAAGATGATATAACATACAAGAAAATGCAGTAAAAATTATTACATTTTTTTCTGCTAAATGAATAATAAGAACAAAACTTGTACGCAGTGAAATCAGAGGGCATGATTTCTCGCTATCGAGCCATCTCAGGGAAGTGCCTCGAGACCTCGAGGACATGCAGCCACAACTTAGTCCTCTCCCTCGAGGCTTGTCAAGGCCCTATTCGAGGACAGACGGAGGCCGAGGTCAGGGCAAAAAAGGGGGAGCTCCCAAGACACGCGGCTGAGTTTGACAGTCGCTGAGGCATCGCATCAAGCTATCCCATCTCCGTATTTTGTAATTAAATACACATGTATTTGTAACCAAGTTCCCCTTCTATATATAGGGGACTGGCCCTACCTTGTTAGGGACGGATGTTGCTGCTTTGTCCACAAGTGCAATAATATCTCTCTCTCCCTCTCTTCTTTCTAAACTTATTGGATCTCTCTAATCCAAGGATACCTCGATATCCATCGCCTTTATACATGTTCTTTATCATATAGCTTAGTTTTAGCTGTAGAGAGCCTTATTTGATTATATCTTTAACTGTTATCCCATCCTCGACTATCCCCGACTACTCGAGTTTGACCTCGAAGTCAACCCCGAAGTCCCCATCGTCCAGGCCTACATCCGAGCCACAAACCCTTCGGCTCGATCATTATCTCGTTTTAGCTCGTACTCCGTCGTTAAATATTACATAATTAGCATCATCTGCTCTAACAAACTAGCTCAAAAATAGATCACGTATTTTTAGAGTCCCATTTTACAAATTTAATTATCGTTACTATTTTTACGGTAAACAGGTTGGCACCCACAGTGGGGCTAAAAATAATAGTGATTATTTTCTTGCTAGTTTTATTGCACAAACGCACGTTATCTCTCATGCTTTTTCTCGCCCATAGATCTCTTTTTCAGGATGAAGCGCCTGGTTTAACTAGCGAAATAGGACGCCGAAACCTTAAAGGTAGCGGGGAAAAGGGTACGACCGACCAAGAGGCCGATGTCCATATGATTCTGGGGGAGCCGACGTCCCCCGAGGGCTTGTGTCCAAACGAGCAAGAACATCTGCTACAGAGGAAGGGTCGGCCCGAGATTGCTCGCGTGAACAAACCCTCACATTCAGCGAGGAGGATCTCGAAGCTATGATGGAACCGCACAACGATGTGCTAGTAATCTCGTCTCTCTCAAACGTCACCAGAATAAACTGTATGCTCATGGATCCAGACAGCTCAGTCCACATAATCGGGTTAGAAGTAGTAGGACAGTTAGGATTGCTCAATCAGGTCATCCCCACCTCTCTGGTCCTCTACGGTTTCAACTTGGTCGGAGAGGAAATGAAGGGAGAAATCATTATCCCGATCGATACGTCTGGCACGACCTAGAACATCGAGTTTCAGGTTATCAACGCTGACATGAAATACAATGCCCTGCTTGGCAGACGTTAGATACACAACATAAGGGCCGTGCCCTCGACCTTTCACCAGGTGATATGGTTTCCCACCAGGGTTGGTATCACGACCATACATGGGGAACAACAACCAGTAAGGGAAATATTCGCAGTCCACCACGAGGCACCAATCTCTGCATACTCTGCCTTGGACGGGGAGGGAAGCGCGCATACCCTTGAAGACGACGTGAAAGACTTCTTCACACCCCGAACTTTTGTTGCTCCCGAAGAATCCAACCCAAGAAAGTCAACAGTCAAGGAGCTGGAGCAAACCGTTTTGATCAAACACCTCCCGGATCGCAAGGTATATCTGGGTACGGGGCTGACCTCCGAACTCAGGGAAAAATTTATTCCATTCCTTTGTAATAATATCGACAGTTTTGCTTGGTCACATTTAGATATGACAGGTATCCCACCGAAAATAACTTTTCACAGTCTAAGTGTTGACCCTAAATGCAAACCCGTGAAGCAAAAAAGACGACCACAGTCCGAGGTAAAACATACCTTTATCAAAGAGGAAGTGGCGAAACTCCTCAAAATCGGATCCATCAGGGAGGTAAAGTATCCCGAATGGTTAGCTAATGTAGTAGTGGTACAAAAAAAGGGGAATAAACTAAGAATGTGCTAGACTATAAATACTTGAAAAAAGCATGCTAAAAGATTCCTTCCCACTGCACAATATCGATCGATTGAATGATGCTATGGCCGGCCACAAGACCCTTACTTTTCTCGATGCCTACTCGGGGTACAATCAAATCCAGATGAACACCAAGGATAGGGAAAAGACCTCATTTATCGCAAAATACTATACATATTGTTATAACGTAATGCCTTCGGGCTAAAAAAATGCGGGAGCAACATACCAACGACTAGTTAACAAAATTTTCGAGCACCAAGTAGGAAAATAAATTGAGGTATATATTGATGAAATGCTAGTAAAATCACTGCGTGCAAAGGACCATTTGACCCATATGTAGGAAACCTTTGACATCCTCAGAAGCTACAATATGAAGCTCAATCTTGAGAAATGCGCCTCCGGAGTAGACACGGCCAAATTTCTGGGCTTCATGGTCTCAAACAGGGGGATCAAAATCAATCCCAAAAGAATAAAGGCCATCGAAGATATTACGGTGGTAACCAACGTAAAAGCCGTTCAACGACAAACAAGGCGGATCGCGGCCCTAGGCATATCGAGATCGTTGGACGGAAGCCACCATTTCATTGCTCTACTCAAAAGAAAGAACAGCTTTGAATGGACTTCGAAATGCTAACACGCCCTAGAAGAACTGAAATGGTACCTGTCCAGCCCTCCTTTGCTGCACACGCTTGAGGAGGGTGAAACACTATTTCTGTACCTGGCTATATCCAAAATAGCGGTAAGTGGAATATTGGTCCAAGAAGAGCTAGGTACATAATTTCCTCTCTACAATGTATGTCGCACCTCGGGGGACACCGAAACCCGATACCCCCATCTAGAAAAACTAGCTCTCGCACTAATAAGCGCCTCGCGCAAGCTGAAGTCTTACTTTCAGTGCCACCATATCTGGGTCCTATCAACTTATCCCCTCCAGATTTTACTTCATAAGCCTTCGCTATCAGGTCGATTGGCCAAATAGACCATCCAACTCGGAGAGTATGACATCTAGTATCAACCTCGGATGCCCATCAAGTCCCAAATCCTGGCAGATTTCGTGGCCGACTTCTCGCCAACCCTCGTGCTCAAGGTATAGGAGGAGCTTCTATTAAAATCAGGCACTTCCTCCGGGAGATGGACCCTGTTCACAAATAGTGCCACAAATGTGAAGGGATCCGGACTCACTATATTCCTAAGGTAGCTGTCATGCCCCAGAACCGAGGGACATGATCGGCGCTCAACCAGGTAGCCCCAGTCAAGCGGACCTGGGTGCCTTTCCTACCCCACGTGTTACCCCGTGTTCTCATTACTCCTTAGTCAAAGGAAATAGCCACTTATAATTAAAACACCTTTTTACAAAACATACATAACATACATGGTTACTTAGCGTGGTTTACAACTTACATCGCCCAATGTACAAAATACATATTTACATAAGTTTACAACCCACATTTCCTGTCTATGGAGCCTCTAAGGATACAAAAGGATGATACAATACTTGTCGGTAACAAGGCTCCGGCTATACCTTAAACAAATACCAAAACAAGACTCCGGAAAAAAAAGCGACATGAGCCACACAAGACCCCGAGAGGAAAGGGGCTCACCAATTTAGCTGAGGGAAGTGAAGGGGAGCTACGGTCGGTGGACTGGAGTACCTATTATAGATCCACCTACAATCATAACACGAATGTTACGCCCCCGGCACAAGGGACGTCAGTACATTTGAATTGCACTGGTATGTGTGAACAAACTTTGGCCCAAGTAAACTCAAACTATACACAAGTAACGAACAGTAATAGAATCAACAATCAAGTACGCATGAAAGGAACAATCAAACCAAATAAGTTTACAATATCTCCTTTTTCCCCTTCAACATCATCACATCAATGATTTCACAATTTTCTCATATTTTCATTTCAATAGGTATTTCGATCACTTTCCACCCTTATTATCTCGGCCATCCTTATTACCTTGGCAATCCTTATCCCCACAACCCAAATCTTATTACTTCGTGTTGCGGCGCACAACCCGATCCCACCAAACAATCACAATTCACAAACAACAACAACAATTCATGAATAACAACAATATCAATGACAACAATTCACAAAGAATTTCCATAACCATCAATACCATTTTCATCATGTCCAACAGCCCATATGTAATTTAAGTCACAACAATAATTGCCCATGACAAGCCATATATGTTTATTAACAAAGAATTTTCATAACTATCAATACCATTTACATCATATCCAACAGGCCGTATGCAATTTAAGTCATAACGATAATTGCCCATGATAAGCCATATATGTTATTACCACAGTTGTTTCGATTGCATCAATTACGATTTCTTTCCATATACGTAAACACACTCACACACACACATTTGGTTTGTTGCCAACCACTTGCACCATTATATCGGGAGACTTAACCATAAACACTCAAAGGATACCAATCACAAGAATTACACAAAATAGTCCACATAGATATCACATACCAAATAGTCGTACACCAAATAAAGTGACTCTACAAAGGTCAAAGTTAGACATACATACCTGGAGCCGAATTCCCTTTTTAACTTCTACTTTCAACTCACCAAAAATTCTAGCAGCGTCAATCTAGTCCACAAGTTAACACATATAACTTAGAATTTGAGTTCACAATTACTACCCGAACTTATTTAGGTTATCAATGCTTCTTTTACAATTCTTTACTCCTACCCAATTCTTCTTACTAGATTTTTGGTTTTAAAGGACATGCATGTGTATTTCAACTTTGTTTTCAAGATTCAATGCATGAGAATCCCTCTTTTTTGCTTAAATATGAAAATCAATTAAAAAGGGTTGAGGATTTTACCAGCAAGAACGGAAGTGAAGACAAATACTTGAAGTTTCCCGGCCCGGATAGTTTTGAAGAATCAAATTGATGAAGATGACTTTCTCTCTCAAGAACCCTCTCTTCCCTCTCTCTTATTTTATTCAGAAATATCGCTAAAATGAGGTGTTGGGGTATTTTATTGAAAAGGGTTCGGGTTTAAAATTTTAGAAAAATAGTAGCTCGAGTTAGCTATGGGGGCACTTTGCGATTGCAGAGTGGAAATGCGGTCCGCATAATGGACCGCAAAATTGCTCCAAAAATCTGATCCTAGTGTCTGGGTTTGCTGCGGAAATGCGATCAGCATACCCGATTTGCGGTCGCATAATGCACTGCATTTTGGCCTCAAATTTGACTAACACCATGATTTTCTTTGCGATATAAATGTGGTCTGCATATCAGCTATGCAATCGCATAATGGACCATATTTTTTACCTCAATTTTAACAAAACCACTAACTTAATCTGCGGCAGAATGCGGTCCGCATACTTGATTTGCGACCGCATTCTTGACCGCATATCAGTACTTTTCTGGAAAACTTTGACTCTTTGATTTTTAAATGCTTATATCAGTATAAAGCGTCCGAACCGTGGCGAGCTTGCTCATCGCGAAGAGTCTTACACATTCCTAACACATATTCGGAACTTGACACTACGACCTACTAGATTTTGAGCACAAATTTTTACGGGGCCGTACATCCTCCCCCACTTAAAATTGTTTGTCCTCGAATGAGGATCTTGAAAAAAATTAGTTTGTTTTTTAAAACATGGTATGCAGACTCAAAATTTTCACAGACTCCCATGTTTTTGAAAATTTTTTGCCAGAGTTTAGTTTGTAATTTATACATATCTACCTGTTAGAGAGCCCCTGAAACACAATTCCAAGCACCATTACACAATTATAGCTATCTCTATAGTTGGTATATCAGTCATTACCTCAATAATTGCACATATTCAATCACTTGCTACGTTTTGCACATAAATTAGTCACTTCAATGAGTCCCACATAGTTTTAACCGCTTCAACATACTACATGCATATAAATAAATCATTACCAATCTACACTACCATTATTTGTTTACTTATCACAAAACTTTCATTTGTCAAAAGGGGTTGCACATGACTCAATTAATCACAACACTTACAATTCTTGCACAACAGAGGAGTCACAATAGTAAATCATTTAGAAAGAAAAGATGGGTGTCTTTGCACCAAGTTGGACACAACATCAATTTGCATAGGGATAAGAGTTCGCACGATTACTACTAGACTTATTCATACAGGTGGGGATTCCTCAACTCGTTGACTTTGACACAATACTTTGACTGAAGCAACTTCCTTGATTCTCAATTTACGGACTTGCCTATAAAGAATAGCAACCGGGATTTCTTCATACGATAACTCTTCATTAACCTCCATAGACTCAATTGACACGATGGTGGATGGATCTCCAACCACTTTCTTTAACATAGACATGTGAATCAAAAATATATGACGAACAACAATGTGGACACTTCATACTCCTAGTGCGGCCAAATGTGGAATACACTTATGCAACCTTTATTATCAACTTACATAACATCTTCAGGAGAAAATATTGAGAATAGCCTGCTCACCCTCCAAACTCTAAAGCTCTAGGCGAACACTCACACTAAACCCTAGATGACCTTCAACAATTACTCTAGGATGTGCTATCATAACTGACCATAAAATTACCTATCCAATATATATGTGATCACACTGTGTAGTTTCATCTTTGACTCGTCTGAACTTACAATACCCAATGGATCTAATGCAATGAGGAACAACAAAATTCAAGATCAGGCTGGAGTTATTCAGGAATTCATTAATGCGCTGAGTAAAGTACTTTCTGATGTTATATGCTAAGGGTCACGAAATTTACAACTAACAATGCTAACATGGTTAATCAGTATGACGACGTCAATTATTACACAAATGAGGCATATTGGTAAGTAGTACATTGGCAATAGGAATCATTAAGGAGGAATATTTAAGTACATGACCCAGTCATTTCATAGGTGAAGGGGAAAATCAATTCATGCTCTGGTACCTTGAATGAGATATGGGATTCAAAATACATGAAGTGGAATTACACTCCTGACGTTAGCTAACACAAGGAATCTATGATGTAAGCACATGAGCATGAAAATGAAGTTAAAACACATACGAGATTATCATAACTCAAATAGTTTAACCATCCCTAACAATTGACCCTATATGAGAGAACTAAAGGTATGACAACTTATCTTCCAAATCAATATGCTCATGATATGTGCAAAAATCTGAAGGCATCTAATATCACCCCTTTCATGAGTAAAGACACATAGCTCAAAAATCTAAATTTTGGGATTAAATCATTTACTCGTTAGAGGCATTCTAATGGTTAACATGATGCTCTGGGGAGAAATACAAATGACACTCTTATCCACTAAAGGAGGTGGAATACCAAGGGTAACAAAGCTCCCCTCACATGACAATGATATAGTCAATTATTCTAGAAGTCGAGTGAGAAGAAAACCATGTAAACCATCCAATCTGACCCATTTAAGACTTTGGAAAAAGGGGACGCACATTGGTTTGAAATCAAGGCAATTTTAGCCTAAGCTTAAACGAAAATCATTACTTTTGAAACCCATGAGAATCAATAACAACAACAACGAGAAGGTACTTAAAACCATAACGAGTTGGTATAGAACAAGACCTCAAAGTGCCCACATGGATAAGTTTGAAAGAATGAGACATCTTAATGTACTTATCGAGGAGAAGTAACATGGGTTATCTAGTCACATGGATAAGCAAAGTAGGCAAATGGTTGTTAGAAGAACATCTACAAAGAATACCAACAATATTTATTTATTCCAACAAAGGAATATGTTGCTTTCCTTAATGCTACAAGACTTCCTCTTCGATGCCATGAGACGTAAATAAATTTTACAATGAGAGTTATCAGATGACATAGATAGTAGGGTAGCAAAAATAATGAGCACCATTTGGAACCAACGAGCTTAAACCAAGTTGAAGACATTAGAAGTCTGTAGGAAAGGAGAAATTTGCCTACCCTCGGGCGCTTGTAGAGTACATAAAAGTGATTTAAATTAAATCAGATTATATAGTTGGATAACTAGTCAAGACATTGAGATGATATCACATTGAAGATTACAGGTAAACAACACACCATGCAAGACAAATGAAAAGAAAGTGAAAGAGCCTTATGGAGGTAACCTTTACATTATAGCATGTAACCACTAGGGATGGTGGTAGTATAAAGTGATTACGAGAAGCTACATTTTTGAAAGAAGATCTTTGTATGAAGCCACATGATGTATAGCTCTAGAATTTGAAATAATCCAATTATGTTTAGCAACTCAACTTCATAATGAAGCACTGTGACACACTTTTACACAGCCAGCTATTACAAGCCATATTGGGAGATGCTATAAGACTTGACTGAGAGACAGGTTTTGACATTCAAATGTGTTACTAGGTGTATTTTTCCTTGACCAACCAACCAAAAATGCAAGACTTAGACGGATAAGAAGATCATTGGACTAGCACAAGTGTAGGCAATCTATTACCAAAAAGATATCATTTAATTTCCGTAATTGCGCCATGCTATCAACCTTTGATGGACTTGAAGTGATATGAGAACCCAATGAGATAGTATAGAATAATTATGTAGGGTTTGCAGATGTTCATAATGAGTTCTTCATGGATTTTATCTTGAGAACTACCCAGATGTTAATAAAATACACAAGTAAAGACAAATACTTGAAATATCCCGGCCCGGATAGTTTTGGAGAATCAAATTGATGAAGATGACTTTCTCTCTCAAGAACCCTTTCTTCCTTCTCTGTTATGTTGTTCAGAAATATTGCTAAAATGAGGGGTTGGGGTATTTTATTAAAAAGGGACCAGGTTTAATATTTTAGAAAAATAGTAGCCCGAGTCTGGTATGCATTCGCACTTTGTAATCGCAGGGTGGAAATGCGGTTCGCATAATGGACCACAAAAGTACTCCAAAAATCTGATCCTACTATCTGGGTTTGCGGCGGAAATGCGGTCCACATACCTGATTTTCGGTCGCATAATGCATCACATTTTGGCCTCAAATTTGACCGACACCATGATTTACGTTGCGATAGAAATACATTCCACATATTAGTTATGCGATCGCATAATAGACCGCATTTTTTACCCCAATTTTAACCAAACCACTGACTCAATCTACGGCAGAACTGCGGTCCGCATACTTGATTTGTGACCGTATTCTGGACCGCATATCAGCACTTTTCTGGAAAACTTTGACTCTTTGAGTTTTAAATGCTTAGATTAGTACAAAGGGTCTGAGAGCGAAATTGCGAGGTCAATGCCCTCGCAAACTTGGGATCCTCCACTGAAGAAAAAGATTTGCTCCCCAGAATTGTCGTTCAACTGTTCAAATCTATGGTCGAGGAAGGTCACGCAGAAATTAACTCTGCCAGTCTGACATGGGACTGGAGAAACAAATACATCATTTATCTGAAAGATGGAGCCACAACGAATCCAAAAGAATCGAGGGCCCTGCGAACCAAAGTGGCCCGGTTCTCACTTGACGAAAATGGGGCTCTTTACAGGAGAACTTTTGACGGTCCCCTGGCAAAATGCTTGGGACCAGGTGACACAGAGTACATTCTCTGAGAGATCCACGTGGGCACCTACAGAAATCATTCTGGGGCCGATTCCCTAGTCAAAAAAGTGATCAGGGAGAAACACGCCAGGGGATTCACCCGAAAATACGACAAGTGCCAGAGGTTCGCCACCATGATCCACCGGCCCGGAGAACATCTGCATTCCATTTTATCGCCATGGCCATTCATGAAATGGGGGATGGAAATTATCGGCCCTTTGTCGACGGCGCCAAGTAAGGCTAGATTTGTCTTATTTATGACTGACTATTTCTCAAAGTAGGTAGAAGCGCAGGCCTTCGAGAAAATAAGAGAGAAAGAAGTCATCAATTTTATATGGGAACACATCATATGCCAATTCGGAATCCCGTCTGAAATGACATACGACAACGGGAGGCAATTCATCGGGAGCAAGGTAACGTAGTTCTTTGAGGACAATGGAATCAAGAGGATCCTATCGACGCCATACCATCCGTGTGCAAAAATCCAAGCCGAATCTACAAATAAAACCATCATTCAAAACTTGAAAAAGAAGTTGGAAGGTGCCAAGGGAAAATGGAGAGAAACACGGCCCGAAGTGCTGTGGGCATATTGGACAACTCCAAAATCAAGCACCAGGGAGACACCTTTTTTCCCTAGTATACGGCGTCGAGGCACTGATACTGCTACAGGCCATAGAACGAATCACCAAATTCCAACACGCTAGCGAGGGGTCAAATAACGAATCCATGGCAACGACCCTTGGGCTACTCGATGAAAGACAGGAAGCCTCGCCGATTCAGATGGCTGCCCAGAAACAGAAAATTGAAAGACACTACAATAGAAGAACAATTTTTCGGTACTTTGGAGTCGGAGACCTGGTCCTAAGGAACGTCACCCTCAATACTATAAACCAAGCGGGGCTAAAATTGGAAAAGGTCTCTACATCCAAAAACCGTTAGAGCCATTGTTGCCAGCAAAAATTAACAACTTGAGGATTAAACTGAGCTCAAGTCGTAACCCGATTCAAAGACCAGATCCAAAATAGTTAACTAAACAAGCCTACGGGCCACATATGGTAAGGTCTCAATCATCAAGGCAGCGTACAAAGCACTACCACCATTCAGGAAAACGAAGGTGCTTAAAGGTCAATTACAGCTCGAATCGCAAAGTGACTCAAAGATTGGACCCAGAATAAGCACAAAACTACAACATGCCTAAGGGCACGACATAAATGCCTTGATCGCCAGCTGAATGAGCCTCCGAGCCACCCGCCTATAAAGTCACTTCGACTCGAGTCATAGAAGGCTGCCATTATCCGCCCGTGTAGGTAGGGAAGAACTCAAGCGTCAATTAAAGCTCAAGTCGCAACGCGACTCGGAGACTAGATCCAAAGTATCAAAAGTATAAAATGCCCAAAGGCAAAATGCCCTTTTTGCTCGAGCCAGCCCAAAAGGGCTACAGGGCTATACTACAGGCCTGAGGTTTTGTTCACCAAATCATTGGTAAATCAAAATAGAGGGGGCAATAGAATTGCAGAATATCCTCATACAAATACCGAATTAAAGAAGTACTACAAACAGAGAGACTAACGGAAAAAGATAAGCAGACCCTCATTTATTGCAGAACCAACTTCCTCAAATAGTTACATCAAGGTGATTACAGGTCCCGCGAGGGCCCCGTCTCGACAACGTCCCACCACTCCAAGGATCTGCCCCTATATTTTACCCCACTCGAGCTGCCTTCCAACGCTCCCTCAACAGGAAGCGTTCGAGAAAATGGCCAAGCATGACCAATGGTTTGAGTCAATGTCGGGCTAGCCCCCTCGAAAGCCCTCTCAACACAGGAATCTGCAATGACCGGTCCTCCCCCGTGCGAAGATACAAGCACCTCGGCCTCAACTTTGATCCGAAGCAATGCAGCCACAAACTCGAAATGAAGGCCCTTATACTTGCTGCTATCCTCTCTTGCATCCTGATACTAGTGCTCAATCAAGGTAACATTCTCCCTAAGGTTGTCCCTCTCAAAAGACACCGCGCTTAGGTGCTAGCTATGCTCGAAGATTTCAGCATCCCTAGCCAAAAGCTCACTCTAAGAAAGGTGTTCTCCTTCTCAAACTACATGAGTTAGGGCCCAAAGAGTTAAAAGCGATGAAACCCTACAAGGGCTCAAAGGGTAGCGAGGGAAAGGGATAGATAACCTGTTCAGTGAAGAAAGCTTTCTCGTGCTCACGACGACTCACGTCATCCTTACACTGGGCGAGAACCTAGTTATAAAGCGCCTCGGCCTGAAACCGCATAAAAGAGTTAAGAAGATAAAGAGGCAAAGCAGCTTGGAGCAGCAAAGAATGCTAAGTGAAGTCACCCGCTCACAAAGCCTGCCCATCTCGCCAAAAATAGACAAAGCGTCACCATCGGATTTGCCCTCAAGAATGATCGTCAGCCTTCCAATTGCACCTCCGCCTTTGATCATGCTCCCGCCATGAAAAGCTCCTCGCGAGGCTCGGGGAAGCAACAATGTCGAACGAGCTAACAAGGTTAACCTAAATCTCTATCTTCGGTTCATCCCGGGATCCAACTCTAGGCACCTCCGAACTGACTATCAAGGGCACCTCAGTCTGGGAGAACTCTGGCCTCCTGTTAAATCGAGGTCAGTACTCGATACCCCATCCATTGCCTTGCCACCATGAACCCGAGCTGTGTCAGCATCAGATCCATGTCTGGAAGCATCTGTTCCTATGGCCCGATGATCAATCAACCTGATACGTCTTTCAAAAGGTGCTGAAAAACTACTTTCCCCCTCACCTTCCACATGTGGATTTTCCACCGCCTCGGTTACTTGAATCAAAGGGTCAACCTCAAAACCTTCCACCCTGATCCTCTTGGGCTCCGACAATTCAACTAATAGGTTCTCCTGCATCCTCCACTCCTCGCCATGCATCTGATTATCCCCTTCAACAGATGGCGCCTCCTTCACTGGTAGGGTTCCTCCCAGACTTGCATAGATGCAGATGTCAAATGCATGAAATAGAGAAATCTAGTAACTCTAAGTTATGCCAGAATGCACGGCTGCATCAAGACTTCAGGCTTACCAAGGCCTCCAGCCTATCACTGAGCTTGGGATAAATCTCGCCACGCTTGATTGAAATATGGGCAGATTGAGTTCAGACGACCGACCCAATCCCGAAGGTACGGCACCGTGCCGGGATAGATTCTTGCGGCTAAAAAGACAAGAAAGGAAGAGTTAGATGCATGAAGAAAAGTAACAAAAAAAGGGGGGCAAGGGCACCACAACTATTTACACCCAACGTTCCATTCCTCAGGGAACGACATCTTTCCTGCTGGAATCAGATCAGATGTCCTCACTCAAATAAATTGTCTTAACCACGCATCATCCTCAAACTCCTTAGTGGGGGCAAAGAGGGACCTTGAAGCTCGGCAGCGAAGCTTGATTAAATCTCTGCGAAGCAGGCGAGGGCTATACATCTGGATCAAATGGTTTAAGATGAAGGGCATTCCCTCTATCATGCTCGAATAGTGCTTGATCATATAAACCACGTGCCAGAACGAAGGGTTAACTTGACATAGAGTTACCCGGTAACTCCAGCAGAAGTCAAGAATCACAGGGTAAATCAGGGGCGAGGATGGACCTACCGGCCCCAAAGAAAATGGATAGGTATACACACGCAGAAAGCCAACTTTGTGAGCTGTAATATCTTCATCCCCAGTGGGGATCTCCACAAGCATGGAATCTGCCAAACAGCAGTCCACTTTCACTCTTTTGATGTCCGTTATAGAGCTAATATACCGAGTCATGGGCTTACGACACCCTGACATTAGGGAGGGCCTCTCGACCCTAAAATCATAGGTCATCACAAAAGGTCCCGAAACACACTCCTCAGCACAGGGGGAGTAACCACTTCACCCCGAGAGAAAAATGAAGAGGATGAGCCAGCAGCCTCCTAGGAAGTAGAAGTTTTAATATTCGTCTTCCTTGGTCGAATCCAGGGAAAGGACAAAAGGAGAAAGGCTTGAGTTCTTGAGAAGGAATGAGAACGAGGGGAAGCAAACATCAGTAAGGGTCTTAAACACAAAAGGGAATCTAAAAGTGGTGAAACAAGTATTTATAAATGGATCTTGGGTATATTAAAGGAAGCCAACCATCGCAATCAATGCTGGAATCTGCAGAAACGGTACAAGTAACGTGTATTAATATCTGGAATCCAAGAATATCATAAGAAGCAAGGGTTCAGATTCGTTTCTTATCACCTCTCGTCGCCTTCACTCTAAGAAACGCAGAAACTATCTGTATGCGGTGAAATCAGAGGGCCTAATTTCTTGCTATCGAACCATCTCAGGGAAGAGCCTAGAGACCCCGAGGACATGAAGACAAAACTTAGTCCTCTCCCTCGAGGCTTTTCAAGGCCCGATTCGAGGCCAGACGGAGGCCGAGGGCAGGGCAAAAAAAGGGGAGCTCCCAAGACACACAACTGAGTTTGACACGGCTGGCCAATCCAAAGCCTATGCACTGAGGTATCGCATCAAGCCATCTCATCTCCATATTTTTTAATTAAATACACATGTATTTGTAACCGAGTTTCTCTCCTATATAAAGGGGACTCGCCCTACCTTTTTAGGGACGAATTTTGCTCCATTCTCCACAAGTGCAATAATATCTCTCTCTCCCTCTCTTCTTTCTGAACTTATTGGCTCTTACTTATCTGAGGATACCTCGATATCCATCGCCTTTATACAAGTTCTTTATTGTATAGCATAGTTTTAGCTATAGAGAGCTTTATTTGATTATATCTTTAACTATTCTCCCATCTTTGACTATCCCTGACAACTAGAGTTCGACCTCGAAGTCCTCATCGGCCAGGCCAACATTCGGGCAGCAAGCCCTTCGATTCGATCTTTATCTCATTTTAGCTCGCACTCCATAGTTAAATTTCACATTATTAGCATCATATTCTCTAAAAAACTAGATCGGAAATAGATCACCTATTTTTAGAGTCCCATTTTACAAATTTAATTGTCGTTACCATTTTCACGGTAAACAAAACTGCGTATTGCTATTCTCAGAATTTCTAGAAAATGATCTATGTGATATTATTGCATATGAACATACAAATTTTGTGAGTGTACGAATCTTTAAGCAGATTCTGTAACTTTTAGCACACTTTTAAACTAATATACTTGCCTAAGAAGTGTAAATGAATTTGCAACATAACTCTTAAAACAACAACTTCAAGCTAATATGATTTATGTAGTAATCAAACTAATTACAGATTTATTAATAAATTCAAGCCATGATTCGGCAAAGATGAATACCATGACAACATCAAGAAAACAAAGAGATAAAGTAAATATCACTCTGCAAACTTGAGTGAGAAACATCAACAACAATAACCAAACAATAAATCCAACACAACTTTAGATTTAAGCCCAGAAATCACAGAAAAAATAGTATGAAACCAGTAGGAGTTCTTTACTAAGAGTGAAAGACAGAAACTCCAAAAGCAGTGCTAAATCAATATGATTCCAAAACAATTTCTCCATATCAGCGTAGTTTTTTGGGGGCATTTGCATCTATACCTGCTTTTTGTGTCACGTTTTAACTTATGCCCGCTTTGGAAAAAAATTGCAAGTGTACCCACTTTTTCGCGTAACTTCAGCATACGGGGCTGAAGTAGCGAAGCAATCACGCAAAACTTCAGCATTTCTAGTAGACGGGCCTGAAGTTTAGCTCTAGAGCTGAAGTTTTTATTTTTTAGCTGGTGACTTCAGCTCTAGAGCTAAAGTTTTTTTTTTGTAACTAGCTAACTTAAGCTCTAGAGCTGAAGTTTTTGCTTTTTTAACTGTCGAACATCAGCTCTAGAGCTAAAGTTTTTATTTTTGTAACTGGCGAACTTGTCACGACCCTAAATACCGGTCGTGATGGTGCCTATCACACTACTAGACAAGCCGACAAACTCATAATCACAACCCATTTACAAATAACATTAAGCCATTTTTCTAATATAAGATTTAAGTACATAATTCATTATAAGTATTAAAAGGATAGAAATATGTGGAAAACCAACATAGCAATTACTACACAGCCCACACTGATCTGGTGTCACGAGTCTAGAGCCTCTAATATAAATATAGATATTCTACTACATAGAAAGCCTAGGAATGGGGAAAGTAATAAGATATAAGGGACAAATCAGGGCTGCGGAAGCCTTACAGCTACCTCGAAATCCCCGACAAATGCTGAACGGCTAAAAAAACTCTCACTCAGCCTCTGGAACACCTGGATCTGCACAAAATGTGCAGGGAGTAATGTGAGTACTCCGACCCAGTGAGTAATAAACATAAATAATGGCTAAAAGTAAGAAAACATAGGAAAACACAAGGCATTTTATATCGAAGCAGTAGAAATCACTTAAAAACCATAAATTAGTGAAGAATCAAGTAAAATCCTTTTTTCAACAAGTAAAACAAGTGATTAACAGATAAATACAAATAGAAGTTCGCCCCACGGGCACAGTACCAAAAAATCCGCCCCTCCGGCAACAACTCAGAATAGTACTTGCCCCTCGGGCTCAATCTTAGAACAATTCCAGCCCCTTCGGGCTCAATCCCACATCACAATGGGTACCCCACGTCACTAGGGGTGTGCAGACTCCTTGAGGGGACCATTACGGCCCAAGCAAAATAACAATCCACCTTGTGGCATCAAATCTAGGTCCTCGGCCTCATATCAATCAAGCCATCTCATGGTGTATATGTGTATCTCAGGCCCTCGGCCTCATATCACTAATTGTGTTCCTCAGAATACAGGCCCTCGGCCTTACTCAGTCCAAAATCATCACAAGCCCCTCGGGCAATAGTAAAATAGTGTTTTTAGCCCAAACATAATTTAAATATCATTTAAGTCTTAAAATCTGAGAAAGAATGGCTGAATAGTAAAACAGTAGAAATTATCAGGACTAAGTTCAAGTAATAAGTCAAAAAAGTGAGGAATTTGTAATAAAAATCCCCGAAAGGTTCAAATAGTTGGCACGAAGCCCAAAATATGGCATTCACCCCAAGTCATGATGATAACAAATAAGTCTCAGTCAAATACGCGATAAAATCATCAATCAGGATGGACCAAGTCACAATCCCCAATAGTATATGACCACATGCTCGTCATCAAGTGCGTGTATCACCTCAATATAGCACTACGAAGTGCAAATTCGGGGGTTCAAACCCTCAGAACACCATTTAAATTCATTACTCACCTCAAACCGACTAAATCTAAAGCTCCCGAAGCCTTTGCCCCTCGAGTCGGCCTCCACGCGCATCAAATCTATCCAAAATCAAAATGAATACATCACAATATGCTAAGGGAACAAAGCCCAAGCGAAAATAATTGAAAAATACCAAAAATCTTGACATTAGCAATATCCGAGCTTTGGGCCCACTTCTGGAAACTCAGAAATTTTTACATCAATAGGTTCCTTATCTACCCACGAGTTCATACATACAAAAAGTTCTCAAATCCAACCCCAATTGGTCCTCCAGATACCTAAATCAAAATCCCAAAGTTCCAAGCCCTAACTCTTCCATTTTTAGCTTAAGTCCCATGATTTTCTAGGTAAATTTCACAAAGGAAACGAGTTTTAAGTTCAAAAATCTTACCTCCAATCAATTCCCCTTGAATCCCTCTTTAATTTCCTTCAAAAAGCTCTCAAAAAGACCAACTACGGAGTAAATAAGCCCCAAAATCGCGTATAAAGTGACTTAAAACATTCTGCCTAGGTCTGACTCCCCCTTCTTCGCGATCGTGATGCACAAATTCGCGTTGACCAAAAATTTGCCTAACGCGAATGTGACATTCCAAACGCGAATGCGATGCCCACTCCACTTATACCTTCGCGAACGCGTTGGAAAAATCACCTTGGACCATCATACCCAGATTCCTCTTCGTGGTCGCGAATGCACTGAACTCCCTTCACAAGCCTTTGCAAACACGGCCTATGCCCACGCGATCACGTAGCTTACAAAATTCGGCCCTTCACAAACGCGAAGGCCAAAATACCTGCCACTGATGGAACTCATTTTCTGCAATTTCTCAAACTCCAAAATGGCCCGATTGACCACCTGAAACTCACCCGAGGCCCCCAGAACCTCAACCAAAAGCACCAACACATCCTAAAACCTTATTGAAACTTGCTCCAATCATCAAAACAACTCAAACAACATCAAATCACTCAAAACACATCGGATATGCTTTCGATCAAAAACCCAATCAAACCATATCCGAATGACATGAAATTTTGCACACACAACCCAAATGGCATAGCAAAGCTACTGCAACTCTCGAAATTCCATTCCGACCACCGGATCAAAATCTCAGCTACCAACCGAAAATCGCCAAAATATTAACTTCGTCAATTCAAGCCTAATTCTACTTCGAACCTCTAAAACCCATTCCGATCAGACTCCTAATTCATAAATCACCTCCCAAAGCTAATTGAACCATCGAAACTCACATCTGAGCCCTCTAACACATCCGGTTGAGTTTTTCAACTTAAGCCTTCTTAAAAGAGAATAAGTGTCTCAAACCTTATCAAAATCATTCTAAACTCTATCCGACCAACCCGATACCAAAAAACACAGATAACGAAGCATAAAGAAGCAAAAAGGGGGAAAACAAAGTGGTAACTCATAAGACGACTGGTCGGGTCGTCACATCCTCCCCATCTTAAACAAATGCTCGTCCTCGAACGAGTCAAGAAACATACCTGAAGCCTCAAATAGGTGAGGATATCTGCTCTACATCTCATGTTCGGTCTCTCAGGTATCCTCCTCCATGGGCCAACCTCTCCACTCCACCTTCACTGAAGTTATATCCTTTGACTCAACTTCTGAACCTGACGCTCATAAATAGTCGCTGGCTCTATATCATAAGTCAAATCACCCTCCAACTGAACTGTGCTAAAATCTAGAACATGGGACGGGTCTCCAATATACTTCCGGAGCATATAAACATGGAAAATTAGATGTACACACGACAAGTTGTGTGGCAAGGCAAGCTCATAAGCCACCTCCCCAATCCTCCGAAGTACCTCAAAAGGCCATGAACCGGGGACTCAACTACCTTATCTTTCTGAATCTCATAACACCCTTCGTGGGCGAAACCTTCAACAGGACCTTCTCACCAACCATGTAGGACACATATCGAACCTTCCTGTCCGTATAACTCTTTTGCCTCGACTGTACCTTACGAATTCTCTCCAGAATTACCTTAACTTTATCTAAAGCATCCTGAACCAAATATATCCCAAATAGTCTAGCCTCGTCGGGCTCAAACCAACCAACTGGAGATCTACACCGCCTCCCGTACAAAGCCACATATGGAGCCATGTGAAAACTCGACTGGTAGCTATTGTTATAAGCAAATTCTGCAAGTGGCAGAAACTAATCCCATAACCCTCCGAAATTAATAACACAAGCACGTAGCACATCCTCCAATATCTGAATAGTGCGCTCGAACTGCCCGTCCCTCTGGGGGTGAAAAGTTGTGCTCAACTGCACCTTAGTACCCAACTCTCGCTGAACAGACTTCCAAAAGTAGGAAGTAAACTGAGTCCCCTATCTGAAATGATAGAAACAGGGACAACATACAAACGAACAATCTCCCGGATATAGATCTCTGCCAACCCCTCTGAAGAATAAGTAGTATAGATAGGAATGAAGTGAGCGGACTTGGTCAGCCGATCCACAATCACCCAAATAGCATCAAACTTCTTCAACGCCCATGGAAGTCCAACAACAAAATCCATAATGATCCTCTCCCACTTCCACTCGGGAATAAGCATTTGCTGAAGCAATCCACCCGGTCTCTGATACTCATATTTCACCTGCTGACAATTGAGACACCGAGCTACAAACCCCACAATGTATTTCTTCATTCTTCTCCACCAATAGTGCTACCTCAAATCCTGGTCGCGGCACCCGGAAGAATGGAATACTGCGAGCTATAGGCCTCCTCCAATATTAATCCCGAAGCCTATCCAAATTGGGTACACAAATCTGGCCCTGCATCCTCAACACTCCATCATCACCAATGGTCACATATCCAGCATCATCATGCTGAACTCGGTCCCTTAGGACAATCAAATGCAGATCATCATACTGGCGCTCTCTAATGTGATCATATAAAGAAGACCGAGATACCACACAAGCCAATACCCGACTGGGCTAAAAAATATCCAACCTCACAAACCGATTGGCCAAAGCCCGGACATCAACCGCAAGAGGTCTCTCCCCAACTAGAATATATGCCTAACTCCCCATACTCACTGCCTTTCGGCTCAAGGCATCAGCCACCACATTGGCCTTTCCCGGATGGTACAATATAGTGATATCATAATCTTTAAGCAACTCCAACCATCTCCGCTGTCTCAAATTAAGATCCTTTTGCTTGAACAAATGCTGAAGTCTGCGATGATTAGTGAATACCTCACAAGATACGCCATACAATTAATGCCTCCAAATATTCAATGCGTAAACTATTGCAGCCAACTCTAAATCATGAACGGGGTAGTTCTTCTCATAGAGATTCAATTGAGGAGATGCATATGCAATAACTCTACCCTTATGCATCAACATACAACCAATCCCTACTATTAAAGCATCACAATACACTATATATGAACCCGAAGCTGATGGCAAAACCAATACTGGAGTTGTGGTCAAAACTGACTTAAGCTTCTGAAAGCTCTCCTCACACTCGTCCAACCATACAAATGAAGCACCCTTTTGAGTCAACTTGGTTAAGGGCGATGTCATAGATGAGAATCCCTTAAAAAACCGGTGATAATAGCCTGCCAAACCAAGAAAACTACAAATCTCAGTAGCTGAGGATGGTTTGGGTCAACTCTGCACCGCCTCTATCTTCTTTGGATCAACTTGAATCCCCTCACTGGACACCACGTGTCCCAAGAATGCCACCAAACTGTGCCAAACCTCACACTTGGAGAACTTTGCATAAAGATTATCCTCCCTCAATCTCTATAACACAACCATCAAATACTCCGTGTGCTCTCCCTGACTATGGAAATATACCAAAATATCATCAACGAAGACTATGACAAACGAGTCAAGATAACGCCGGAACACGTTGTTCATCAAATGCATGAATGCTACTGGGGCATTGGTCAGCCCAAAATACATAACCAGGAACTCATAATGACCATATCTGGTCTTGAAAGCTATCTTAAGAATATCCGAATCCCTGATCTTCAACTGGCGATAACCCGAGATCAATCTTGGAGAACACCTTCGCTCCTTGAAGCTGGTCGAACAGATCATCAATACGAGGCAAAGGATACTTGTTCTTAATTGATACCTTGTTCAATTTCCTATAATCAATGCATATTCTCATTGTGCCATCCATCTTCACAAATAGAACTGGTGCACACCAAGGTGACGCACTAAGTTGGATGAACCCCTTATCTTGGAATTCCTGAAGCTGCTCATTTAACTCCTTCAACTCTGCTGGTGCCATACACGACGAAATAGAAATGGGCTGAGTGTCCGGCACCAGGTCAATACCAAAATCAATATCCCTGTCCGGTGGCATGCCCGGTAGGTTTGCAAAAAATACATCAGGGAATTCCCTCACAGCTAGAACGGAATAAATTCTGGGAGCCTCAGCTCTGACATCCCTCACAAAGGTAAGATACCAGAGACAACCCATCCCAACCATATGCTGGGCTTTCAAGAAAGAGATCACTCTACTAGGAACATAATCAGTGAAACCACGCAACTCAATCCGCGGTACACCCGGCATAGCCAAAGTGACTGCGTATGCATCACATTCTAGAATAGCACCATACGGAGATAACCAATCCATGCCCAAAATGACATCAAAATCTACTATACTCAGTAATCGACGATCAACTCAGTCTCCAAACCCTCAATAGTCACCACACATGATGGGTACACACGGTCTACAATAATAATATCTCCCACCGAGATAGATACATGAACATGTAAAGCAAGAAACTCACGGGGCATACCCAAGTAATGAGCAAAGTATGATGACACATAAGAAAAGGTGTATCTGGGATCAAATAATACAGAGGCATCTCTGTGGAAGACTGAAACAATACCTATAATAATAGCATCAGAAGCAGTAGCGTCAGATCTGCCGAGAATAGCATAGAAACGGGCCTGAACGCCCCCTGTTCGACCTCCCCCTCTAGGGAGACCCCTGGCTAACTGACCTCCACCCTTGGCTGGCTGAGCGGGTGGTGGTGAAGCAACTGGCGCTGAAGCCGAAGACCGACCCCTCTGCTGGGATGGACTAGAAGCACGACGAGGACACTGCCTCCACATGTGGCCCATCTTGCCACACTCATAACAACTCCTAGGTAATGCAGAAGGGGACTGAAGGGAACCCCTCGCACCAGAGTGACCAGCAGATGCACTCTGCATAAAAAAGGCCTGAGCTGATGGAGCACGAGATTAACTCTGAGCTTGCAGGGTGCTGAGTGATGACTGGCCTATCTAGGACCCATGATAACCACGACCTAAAGATGCCCCGCGATACTCTGGGTGAGCTGACTGAGCAGGCCTGAATCAACGGCCTCTACCATGCTAAAATTGGCCCCTCAAAGGAGCACCACTATAGCTACCAGATCTTCGAGGCCTCTTGGCCTCCCTCTCATCTCGCTCCTGACGGCGAACCGACTCAATCTCATGAGCGATATCAACCACCTCCTCGAACGTAGCCCCAGATACCCTATATCGTGTCATAAGAATACGGAGCCGAAAAGTAAGAACTTCAACAAATCTCCTAATCCTCTCTCGATCTGTCGGAACCAACCAGATGGCATGACGAGCCAACTCAGAAAACCTCGACTCATGCTGTGAAACAGTAATCTACCCCTATTGCAACCACTTAAACTGTCTACGCAGCTCCTCTCTGCGGGATTAAGGCACATACTTCTCCAAGAAGAGAATAGAGAACTACTACTAAGTGAGGTGCGCTGCACCAACAGCCATACGCCTCTCACACGCCTCCCACCAAGCGAAGGCGGCCCTAGAAAACTGAAAGGTGGTAAATGCCACACCACTAGTCTCAAGGATCCCTGATGTACGAAGCATCTACTGGCACTTATCTAAGTAACCCTGGGCATCCTCGCCCTCTACACTGCTGAATGTGGGAGGCTGGAGTCTGCCAAACCTCTCAAGCCGATGTTGCTCATCATCTGGCATCACTGGTACTACAAACTTCTAGACTGGTGCAATTGGTTGGGCTGGAGGTGCCCCCGGTGTCTCGAGTCCCTGCACAACCTGATCAAGTGTACGAGCAACGGGGGTATGGATACCTCCCCCAGTCTGTGAAGTATCTGGAGTCATAGTAGCTGAAACTGCATGAGCCAAACCGGTACACACTGACAAGATCTGAACTAAAGTCTCCTGAAGTCCTGGAATCACAATAGGCATAGCTGGTTCCTGAACTGGTGCTACTGGAGCATCCATAGCTAGAGCCTGATCCTGAGCTGGGGCAGCTGGTCGTTCAACAGGTGCTTCCTGTCACACCTCTTTTTTCTTACTTACACCCCGTGAAGGGTACAATAAAAAGAGTTTTTCCAATTAATGGATAATTGAAATGGGATTCTTTTATTAAGAGATTCAGAGTCGCCACTTGGAAGATTTATGGTGTCCCAAGTCACCGGTTTGAATCCCGATTCAAGGAAAGGGTTTGACTCTGTATTACAGTCGCGAACCAGAAATCCGGGTAAGGAATTCTGTTAACCCGGGAGAAGGTGTTAGGCACTCCCGAATTCCGTGGTTCTAGCACGGTCGCTTTAACTGTTGTATTTTT
>MU673735.1:300333-314030 GCA_026770625.1 Nicotiana glauca | reverse complement strand
GCACACAAAGAAAAATTGTTTTATTTTGAATTTTTGCGAGTATTTCTCATATAGGGCAAAAATCACGTGCTCACAATATATGTACTCTTTTCACATTGAATAAGATAAAGGTCGATGATGATAGAATTCGTAAGAACAATGTATGTGTACGAGGATTCGACGGCGGAGGCAAAGATTCTATTGGTGACATAATACTAGAATTGACAATAGGGCCTATGGAGTTCACCATGGAGTTTCAAGTGCTAGATATGGCGGTCTCTTATAACTTTTTGTGAGGGAAACCTTGGATCCACGCCGCCAAGGCAGTGCCATCTACGTTGCATCAAGTGGTTAAATTCGAGTGGGATAAACAAGAGATTGTGGTGCACGGTAAAGATAATATGTGTGCCCTGGGTGATGCCGTTGTACCCTTCATCGAAGTGTAAGACGACCAGGGGCCATGGGTATATCAAGTCTCTGGCACAATACCCGTGGAAAAGGTCCCAGAGGGGAAAAGCATCCCGGTTCGTAGGGTAACGACTGCAACTGTCATGGTAGCTTCCGAAATATTAAAGAATGGTTTCATAGCAGGTAAAGGTTTGGGTGATACTCTTCAAGGCATCGTGCAGCCAGTTTCTCTTCAAAAGAATTTGGATACTTTTGGTTTGGGGTTTAAACCCACCGCGGCAGATGTGAGACGTGCCCGCAAAATGAAGAAAAAGGCATGGGTCTTGCCAAAGCCAATCTCGCGTCTGTCCATATCTTTCATCAGGCCTGGTATTAGAAAGAAGTTGTTGTCAAAAGTTCCCGGGTCACTGATTGGTGTTGATGGAGATTTGGATAAAGGGTTCAAAAGGTTATTTGCCAAGATTAACATGGTAGAAGTTGGGGAAGGGTCAAGAAAGGCAGATGTACAGTTCGTCGGATCACGGGCAAAAGTCAATAATTGGAGGGCTACTCCTCTTCCCACTCGGAGGGAGTCTTGGTAGTTGGCTCTGATTTTCTTTCTTTGTCTGGATTATTCCAGGGTTGTAATCCAGATTTTTATTCTCTTTGTTTTGGCCAAAGTGTGCAAAACCTTGTTATCCCGTACTTCAATAAAATGAAAATTTCCTCTTCATTCCTTATTTTGATTTTAATTTTTGTTTCTTCTTTTCCTTTCTGTACAGTTCTCTTTATATTGGTCCTAATGACATGGCATGCATAAGGAATCCTCAACCCGGTCTAGAAAATCAATCTGACTCCAAAATAATAGTGCAAGAAGTAGATTATGAGTCGGAATACGATGAGGATGAAGCTTTCGAAGAGATTAGTAGAGAACTAAGTTAATTTGAAGGAAAATCCAGGCCCAACTTAAATGATACAAAAGCCATCAATCTAGGTGATGCAGATAACATCAAGGAAACTAAAATAAGCATCTATATTGAACCTAATATCAGGGAAGAATTAATCAAAACACTTATTGAATTCAAAGACATTTTTGCATGGTCATATGACGACATGCCGAGTTTAAGCACCGATTTAGTGGTTCACAAATTGCCCACTGACCCGGCATTCCCTCCCGTCAAGCAAAAATTGAGGAAATTCAAAACCGATATGAGTGTGAAGATTAAGGAATAAATAACCAGACAGCTAGATGCAAAAGTTATTCGGGTCACTCGATACCCTGATTGGTTGGATAATGTAGTGCCAGTGCCAAAGAAGGATGGGAAAATCAGAGGGTGTGTTGACTATCGCAATCTCAACAAAGCAAGCCCAAAGGATAACTTCCCACTACCCAATATACATATTTTGATTGACAATTGTGCAAAACGTGAGATTGGATCTTTTGTGGATTGTTATGCCGGGTATCATCAGATCCTGATGGATAAAGAAGATGCAGAGAAGACGGCATTCATCACGCAGTAGGGAACTTATTGCTACAGAGCAATGCCATTTGGTCTAAAGAACGTTGGGGCAACATACATGCGAGCAATGGCCACTGTGTTCCATGATATGATTCACAAGGAGATTGAGGTATATGTGGATGATGTGATCATCAAATCAAAGCAGCAAGCCGACCATGTCAGAGATTTGAGGAAATTCTTTCAGAGGCTTCGCAGGTACGACATTAAACTCATCCCTGCCAAGTGTGCATTTGGTGTTCCATCAGGAAAACTATTGGGGTTCATAGTCAACCGTCGCGGAGTTGGACCTATCAAAGATCAAATCTATCCAGGAATTTCAACCTCCGAAGAACAAGACTGAAGTGATGAGTCTGTTAGGAAGGTTGAACTATATCAGCAGGTTTATTGCTCAGCTCACATCAACTTGTGAACCTATTTTTAGGTTATTGAAGAAGGATGTCGCGGTCAAATGGACTGAAGAATGTCAAGAGGCGTTTGATAAAATAAAGGGGTATTTGTCAAATCCACGTGTGTTGGTCCCACCTGAACTAGGAAGACCTTTGATTATTTATTTGAAGGTTCTGGAAAATTCATTTGGCTGTGTACTGGGGCAGCATGACGTCACCGGCAGGAAGTAACAAGCCATCTACTATCTTAGCAATAAGTTCACGGCTTATGAGGTTAAGTACACTCACCTTGAGAAGACATGTTGTGCCCTAACTTGGGTAGCTCAAAAATTGAAATATTATTTGTCATCTTACACTACTTACCTCATTTCCCGCTGGAATCCGTTGAAGTATATCTTTCAAAAGCCTATGCCCACAGGGAGACTTGCAAAGTGGCAAATTTTACTCATGGAGTTTTACATTGTCTATATGACAAGGACTGCAATGAAAGCCCAAGCGTTGGCTGATCACTTGGCCGAGAACCCGGTCGATGAAGAATATGAGCCTTTGAAGACTTATTTTCCTGATAAAGAGACGATGCATATTGATGAGCTGTAACTAACTAAAAAACCAGGTTGGAAACTGTACTTTGATGGGGCTACAAACATGAAAGGAGTTGGAATAGGGGCTGTGCTTATTTCTGAAACAGGACATCACTATCCTATTACGACTCAACTTCACTTTTATTGCACCAACAATATGGCTAAGTATGAGGCATGTATTTTGGGTCTAAGACTGGCTGTAGACATGGATGTCCAGGAAGTTTTGGTCTTGAGAGACTCGGACCTTCTGGTACATCAAATTCAAGGAGAATGGGAAAAACGAGATTTGAAGCTCATACCATACTGACAATGTTTGCGTGATCTTTGTCAATGGTTTAGATCAGTGGAGTTCAAGCATATTCCAAGGGTACATAACGAGGTTGTTGATGCTTTGGCTACCTTGGCATTAATGCTACATCATCCAGACAAAGCTTATGTTGATCCTTTGCATATTCAAGTTCGTGATCAGCATGCTTATTGTAACATGATAGAGGAAGAACTGGATGGCGAACCATAGTTCCACGATGTCCAGGAGTACATCAGGATGGGGATATACCCGATTTAAGCTACAGGAGATCAAAAGAGAGCAATTTGATGGTTGTCAAGTGGATTTTTCCTCAGTGGAGGAGTGTTGTATAAAAGAACACCAGATCTTGGATTGTTAAAATGCATAGATGCTAAACAAGCTATGACGGTCATGATGAAAGTACATTCTGGAGTTTGCGGGCCGCACATGAGCGGATATATATTGGCGAAGAAGATCTTTCGAGCAGGCTATTATTGGCTCACTATGGAGCGAGATTGTATCAGCTTTGTGCGCAAATGTCATCAATGCCAGATACACGGGGATTTCATTCACTCTCCGCCATCGGAATTTCACACAATATTGGCACCGTGGCCCTTTATTGCTTGGGGCATTGACGTCATTAGGCCCGTTGATCCAGCAGCATCCAACGGGCACAAGTTCATTCTGGTGGCCATTGATTATTTTACCAAATGGGTTGAGGCTAGAACTTTCAAGTCTGTAACCAAGAAGGCAGTGGTTGATTTTGTACACTCCAATATCATCTGTTGATTTGGAATCCCATAGGTAATCATCACAGATAACGGTGCTAATCTTAACCGCAATTTGATGAAAGAAGTATGTCAGCAGTTTAAGATTACAAATTGCAATTCCACCCCATATCATCCTAAGGCGAATGGAGCAATTGAGGCAGCCAACAAGAATATAAAGAAAATACTGAGGAAAATGGTAGAAAGTTCCAGGCAATGGCATGAGAAGTTACCATTTGCATTATTGGGTTATCAGACTACTATTCGTACTTCAGTAGGTGCAACTCCTTATCTGTAGGTATATGGCACTAAAACAATGATTCCTACGGAAGCTGAAATCCCGTCTCTTCGGATTGTCGTCGAGGCTGAGATTGATGATGATGAGTGGTCAAAACCCATTTGGAGCGTGAGTTTAATCGATAAAAAAAGATTGGCAGCAGTATGTCATGTCCAATTGTATCAAAAGAGGATGGCAAGAGCGTATAACAAGAAGGTGCGTCCTAGGAGGTTTGAAGTGGGGCAGCAAGTGTTGAAACGGATCTTTCCACATCAGGCTGAAGCAAAGGGCAAGTTCTCCCCGAACTGGCAAGGACCGTTCATTGTGACCAGAGTATTGTCCAATGGCGCTTTATGTTTAATAGATATTGAAGGAAAATGCATAGATATGGCTATCAATTCTGATGCAGTCAAGAGATATTATGTATGATTTATTTAGTATAATCACTGATTTGTTTGTACTTGGCATTATCTCGAAGGTTGAAATGACGAAGGCAATTTGTTTTGCTATCTAAACACTTTATCCTTTGTTCAACCTTTTGAGCCTTATTTATTTTATTTTGTATCCCCTATTTTTGAATCAATAACCAAGAAGAAAGGAAAACAGAAGAAAGAAAAGAAAAAGGAAAAAGTATAAAGAAAAGAAAAACAAGAAAGGAAAATATATAATAATAAGTGAAGTGAAAAACTGTAACAACAAGGAATTTAGGTGAACTACGTTTGACCTGATTCCTCTTAAGGATACGTAGGCAGCTTCACAGCTCGGTCATAGGGAAATAAAAATCAAAGGGTCCCCAAGTAAGAAACTGGGTCAGAAGTTATGTTTGTAACGAGAAAGTTGGTTCCAAAAGTTGTAATTCTAACCCATTGGATTTGGTTTGAACTTTTTGACGCCTTTTTCTTTCCAAACCTATCCAAGAGTCCATATTAACGTCCAAAGAAAGACCTCCCGATCAGTCTTCGAGAGGTGCCAAGTCAAGCAAGTAAAAATAATTCATACTAGGGGCAATACTCCGGTTTTAAGCAAGAAAAACAAAAAATGAGAGAGTCTTATTAGTGAAAACCCACAAGGGCACTGTAAGGTGATGTAAGCTGAGAGAAGTCAAAAAAATGAGAGTCTTATTAGTGAAAACCTGCTAGGGCACTGTAAAGCGATGTAAGCTGAGAGAAATCCAAAAAATGAGAGAGTCTTATTGGTAAAACCCTTCACAAGCACCATGAGGCGACAAGGAATTGAGAAAGGGACAAATGAAGTGAGGTTGACGGCAAAAGATCCGTCAAGGCATCAAGTTGAACGAAGATGGGGATTCGACAAAAAGAGTTGGTTGAGGAAAACTTTGAGGCACAAAGCAAGACAATTGGTAAATTGATTGATCGAATAGGCTGGGTTGATTAATCCGAAATGCACCACATGATCATTGGGGTCAGTTATCCCGTTCAGATAAGTCTTTTTCTTTCTCAAACAATCTTCTAAATGAAGATCTTCTCCTTTATTTTTTGAAGTCATCGTATTCCATTTCTTTTGGCTAAGACTTTTCCAATAATGGTTTTTTTTTAACAAATAAGAAGGATTTTCAGAGTTTACTGCCAGATTCCAAAGTAGTTCAAAGCAAAGTGGGGCTAGGATATGCCGAAAAGAAGGCGATGGGACGTAAGAGGCGTCATTGATAAACCAAATGATAGATTGGTAGAGATTCCGTGAAAATATGGGATCGGATAAAAATCCAAAGGGGAAGGCAACAGTTGGAAAATTTCAGATAAGAAGGTTAGAGGTGGGAAGCAACAGTTGGAAAGTTTACGGATAAGGAAGTCGTCGGAGTATTGGAGAATCTCGACCAAGTTCAAGGCAGTCGAACAAGGAAAAACACGGAAAGGGGTGAGGGGAAAACCATCCCCAGCAAGCGTATCACAACCAGCACCACATCTTAAACTGATGAGATTTTTCTTTGATTAAAACAGGGGCAGAAAATCTAGGTTGTTTCGGAGGAACCCACTTTAAGGAAAGGCAAACACCAAACGGAATAGGGAAGACAACTCAAGTTTCAAGGGAGAGCAAGACAACTCAAGTTTTAAAGGGAAAGCAGTTTCGAAGAAAGACAATTTAAGTTTCAAGGGAAAATGGTTCAAGATGCAAGGGAAAACAATGTCAAGTAAAAAAGAAGACCTTTTAAAGTTTTGAAGTCAGGAGCCTGCCTGGAGAACAAAGGTGTACCTGTTAAAGTTTTGAAGTCAGGAGCCCGCCTGGAGAACAGAGGCGTATCTTTCAAGTTTCAGTAGTCAAGACCCCGCCTGAAGAACAGAGGGAGTACAATTCAAGTTTTAGTTTTCAAATTCTTATTAATATCTAGTAATATGACACGCACTAGCTACCAAACTGGGGAAGAAAAGTTTCTTTGTTTTGTCAATTATTGTAGAAGTCAGGAGCCCGCCTGAAGAACAGAGGCATACATTTAGATTTCAGTAGTCAGGAGCCCGCCAGGAGAACAGAGGCATACCTTTAAAAGTTTCAGAAGTCAGGAGCCCGCCTGGAGAGAGGAATACAATTAAAGAAGTTAGGAGCCTGCCTGGAGAACAAAGGAATACAATTAAAGTAAAGAAGTCAGGAGCCCACCCGGAGAATAGAGGAATACAATTAAATCCAAAAGTAAGGAGCCCGGCTGGAGAACAGAGGAACACAATTAAAGTCAAGAAGTCAGGAGCCCACCTGGAAAATAAAGGAATACATTTAAGTTTTCGAAGTCAGGAGTCCGCCTGGAGAACAGAGGAAGACGACGATAATCAAGAGAAGACATTTAAAGGATCGGCAATAAGTTACTCGCCTGGAGAGCGGAGAAATACAGTTCAAGTCAAGAAGTCCGTACAAGACAGCAACAAAAAAAATGTTGTAGAGAAATACAAGTCGAAAAGGTAACAATGGTCGCAGAACAAGTCCAAGAAGGAGTCTTTGTAATTCACAGGCTATAGTTTAGTCTAACCTCTTATTTTTCTTTAGCATGGTGTAATAAGGGGTCAGCAAGTAGTAGCAGCAACAGTAAACACAGCTTCATGGTAGTCCCAGCTACCAAAACTTTCTGAACTGCATTGACCTGATTCCCTTTTAGCCAGGGATATGTAGGAAACCTTTGAAGCAGAGGTTCGTTCGAAATCTTTCAAAAATGCTTCCCACGGAGTATCTAAACGGGCAAAAATCGCTCGTATCTGCTCACTTTATCTTTGCCCGAAAACTCTTCGTGTTTTCGGACAAAGAGGGGCAGCTGTGAGCACGTGATTTTTGCCTCACACGAATTACTCCCAAAGAATTCAAAACAAAATAATTTCTTTTGCTTTGTGTGCAATTTTGTGATTTTTCGTGGTATCTTCAATTATTATTTGCATTTGTGTGTATGCATGTTTATTTGATCAATTAACAAGAAAACACGAAAATAGGTTGCATTCACATTTACGATTTAATTTTATGATTTTTTTAGTTAAATAATAAATTACTTATTTTATAAAATGAAGGAAAAACATAAAAAAAAAATAATGCACTTTAGTGTTTAATTGTGTGATTTGGTATTTAAGTATTTGTGTTAATTAATATTTAGAGATAATTAGCGTTGGTTTTATAATTTGATTAGCATTTTTATTTTTTCACAAAATTTTGAAAGAAAAGGAATAAATAGAAGAGAAAAAAAAAGAGTTGAATGAAGAAGAGACTGGATTTGGACCAAAAATTGAGTGGCCCAAACGAATTTAGCCCAAAATCAACCCCCCAACCCGGTCCAAACCTTTGGTCCCAGAGACGTTCAAAACAGCGTAGTATGGTGAGAATACTACGTCGTTTCAATGTCAATCAATCCTAGCTCTCCGTTTAATCCCTATCCAACGATCCAAAGACGCCCTCATAACCCAAACCCGACCGCGACCCGTTTTGCATTTGAGATCGATCCGGTCTTTAACTTAACCAAACGGTGACGTTTTAACCATCCCCTTCATCTTGGCCGTTGATCTCATTAGATCGAACGGCCTAGATTTGTCCACCCCTCCCGTATATAAGTTCCCAAACAGACCCGCCCCCCTTAGAACCCCCCTTCCTTCGTCTCTAAACATCAGAGACCAAAACGTAACACCACCCTATTCCGCCGCCGGAAATCGCCTCACGGCAGCGGACAACTCCCAAACCACCCCAAATTAACACCCTAGCCTCGCCTCAACCTCCCCATTCTAAATATCCAAACACTTCCCCTTGAATCATAGCCAAATGTCTCGAATCTTCAATTGAAGTGCAGTCAAAAACCCTAGCTTACCCAATTGATACCAAAATCACACCTTATAACCACCTCATCACCCTCATCCCAAATCCATACTTAGTTTCCCTCGAATGTTGTTCAAACTTCTCGAATATTAGATCAGAAACGAACCCTAAAATCTCAAACTCCAAAACATTGAGTACATGAAGGTTTGAGGTCGAGATCGACCTTAGTTGGATGTTCTCATTCGGGAACACTCGATTAAGGACTATCCCAGCAACAAATTCAAGGAAAATTGAAGTTTAATTCAGGGCAGTGTTGGAACATTTAGAGGTAAGTTTCTTGATTTTTTAGTTATCCCATTTTTATTATCTCTTTCTACTCTTTTCTTTGTTTAGAATGTTTATTTGATAGTTTCTATTCTGTGTTTTTTTTAGTTAGCTTATTTTCTGAATTAAAAGTTTGTTTGTTGATGCCATTTAGTTTTTGTTTTATTGCTCAGTAGGTTAATCTCACATAACAATATTTCTTGAATCATTTCATGCTAATTTCGTTGAAAGATTAAAGTTGTTTCATTTTTTCCATTTGGATCTTTTTTTGTTTTAAAGATTGAACAGTCTAGGAAATAACTGAATTGGGTTTACCTGGCCCATTAACTTGGGGCAATTGGACCCGGAAGCTGCCTGGCTTCAAAGGGTGATTAACAAAAGAAAAGAGGGACTGTTGGGTTGGCTGAGTGCTTTTACTAAATTAGAAATCAGAAACAGCATAGGTAATAATAAAAGGTTAAAGTGGTACACATGGTAAAGGAATATACAGCTGAAAAGGGAAAGATTTGAATAAAAAAAGGGGGATACTAGTGGATTGATACCCTGTTAAAAGCCTTTTAGGAGCTGGAAAGTAAAAAATATGGGGGTAATAATAAAAGGTCTAGAGGTACAACTGTAAAGAAAAAAGGGGTCGGAAAGGGTTTAAGGTTTGGGTATAAATACAGAGACAGATAGACATACAGAGGAGAGACGGACATACTGAGGGGGTCTGATAATCAGAGAGAGATAGAGAGTGAGTTTGAAAATTGGGATAGATATACAGAAAGACATACATAGAGGAGATAGACATTAAGAGAGATTAAGACATTGAAAACACTCTAAAAACAAGAGAGAGTTTAGACATAGACAGATAAGAAGAAACTGAAAACACATAGAAACACACATAGAGAGGCTGAAAATCTGAAAGAGAGTTCAAGAGTAAAAAAGATAGAGACATTCTAAAAATTCTGAAAAAATAGAGAGAGCTTAACAGTTTTTTTTTTTTTTTGGAAAAATTATTGAAAGTCATGCTTAATTTTTGCTCTTCTGATCTGATTAGCTTGGTTGAAACGATAGAAAACTCGAGGTTTTAGGTTCTAGTTTTGGGAATGAATTGAGTTTGGCTATCTTTGAAGTTGTTGGTTTACGTTTGGTTTTTGTTTACGGTTACATCAATTCTGGGCACTGTTCATCTGCATTTCTGCTGCTGCTTGGCTGTTGATCTCACCCCTCTTATTTCTTTATATTTTCAGGTATTGTCTCTTCTTTGGATATGTAGATTGGAAGAACAAGAATATTGATTTGCTTGAATAACAAATTGGATGCATTAGTTTGTAAATATGCCTCTTCTTCTATTTCTGAAAATCAATTAGATCTTATAATCTGTTTAGTTTCTTTTGTCGTATTTGTTCTTCCCTTATTCATGTTGAGTTTGTTGTAAGTTTGGATGAATTATGTGTTTGTCCGGCTACAGTGTAGTTGAATTCAGGTTGTTTGTTGGCATAAAAGAACTTTAAGTTTGTTATTAAGAACTTGATCAAGATATGTGGATGTGAAGGCATTTATCCATATTTTATGCCACAATCGGTGTTGTTTTAGCCTCAGTTTATCTTTGAGTGTATTAAGAAGTGTCAAGTATTGGAGTTGGCTAAAGAAATGATCCCATCATGCTAATGAGTTGTGTTTAATCTGTTTCTGTTACATGTGGGTGTTTAAGGTTGTCATGGCTCTGAGCAATTACCTTGATTCACACTTGGGTTCGCTAATCTCATTTTGATTGTTAGTTCCTAGCTTCTCTCAATAGTCTGATTTTCTCGTTTATATACTTTGGGATCGAATTAATTTTCGACTTGTTGGGATCCCGTGTTTTCGTAGTACCATTACGTCGCATTTTTACTTAGTAGTGAGGAAAACCGGATTAGCATTCTTTGTTGGTGCAGGAGGCCAGTGGACAAAATTTAGAAAAACCAAAAGCCAAAAAATGATACCACAGATCGAGGATTAAATGACACTCCCACCAATAAGACTTCTAAGAAGCAGAACACACAGGTTAATAGCCCGAATTCTCAGAATGTTCGTAGAAGTAGCAGGTTGCAAAAACGAGGCTAAATCATAGAAGCGCTGAATTCTGGAACAAACAAATACTTTGAGTGGAATATTAATCAACCTAAAAAACGTTTTTTTTTGTATCTATGCGAAAGATTAATAGCCTGTTTGGCCAAGCTTATTTTTGGACAAAAGTACTTTTTTTTTTTTTGCCAAAATCACTTTTGGCCAAAAATTGAGGTGTTTGGCCAAGCTTCTGGAAGGAAAAAAAGTGCTTTTGAGGAGAAGCAGAAAAAAGTAGCTTCTCTCCAAAAGCACTTTTTTGAGAAAAATACACTTAGAAGCAGTTTTTAACAGCTTGGCCAAACACTAATTGCTGCTCAGAAGTATTTTTCAAACTAATTAGCCAAACACAAACTGCTTCTCACCAAAATTACTTTTGAGAAAAGCACTTTTGAAAAACAGTGCTTCTCAAAATAAGCTGATTTTTGCAGCTTGGCCAAACAGGCTATAAAATTGAAACATTAGCCAGACGCCGGGTCTGGCGAGTTGCTTATGCCCAACGTGCCCTCTTTTTTGAAGAATTAATACTAGGGGATTGTATTCTTGGAACTACAACAGTGCTTGTTATTGCTTCTGACATTTTGGTTTATGTATAAATGGTGAGCTATGCTAACAATAGGGTAAGCTCTTTCACATTAATTCCATTTTTATAATGCACGACCCTCATTAATATTGTATTGATCCTTATAATTCGAGGCGTGTTATTGAGCTAATTTTCATGGCCCTCGCAAAGTTGCAAATGCGAAATTGCTTTAGGCGCGTTAGTTTAATAATATTACCTTCCTAAATTCGGGTGCGCATTTATGTTACCCAAATCCAAATCTCAACAATGTCAAAATATATCGAAGAACGCGGGTGCATTTATGTGACGTGGTTCAAGATGTGTTTTAACAGTGTTGCAATATTCTTAAAATTGAATAAAAGTGGCTAAAGAGTTAAATTGCACATAGGTTCAAAAATGTTTAAAGTCAGATAACTAGGCCATTTATAACAGTTGAGCTATCGTGCTAGAACTACGGAACTCGGGAATGCCTAACACCTTCTCCCGAGTTAACAGAATTCCTTACCCGGATTTCTGGTTCGCGGACTGTAATACAGAGTCATTTTTCCTCGATTCGGGATTTTAAGCCGGTAACTTAGGACACCATAAATCTCCCAAGTGGCGACTCTGAATCTTTAAAATAATAATCTCGTTTCGATTGTCCTTTAATTGGAAAAACTCCTTTATACCCTGGGTGTAGTGAAAAAGGAGGTGTGACAAATATGATAATTGTATATTAATTTATTAGTATTATATTAGATATTATTTTGGGTATTAATGTACCAGATACAATTGTGATACAAGTATGATACATTTATGTTTTAGGCATTGATGTATCTGATACAATTCAACTGCAATTATGATACAATTATCATACAATTTCTGAATATTTTTTAATAATATAAAGCTATAGGTAATGGTGAAGAGAGAAGATGGAGATTCTGGACGTAGATTAAGTAATTTTAATTTTTTTTAATGGAGAGAGAAGAGGAGAAGGGAAAAAAAGGAAAGGATGTAATTGAATTCCTTAATTGAAGGCACTAATAATGGGGTGAGAGCCTTTTAAGAAGCAATGTATAGAAGTTGTAAGAAAAACCTAGATACTTATTAAAAACTGCAAAACATAGAGAACATAAGTAAATAAGTTTATAATATAATATAACTAAGTAAAAATCCCAAAGAGAATTAGTAACCCGGAATATGTAATTGTCCTTGGTCGAGTTGGGCGTCACGAAGTCACTACTAAGATGTCGTACGCGGAATAAGGTGAGATAAGGCGTGAGATTACATTTTACTGTATTTAGTTGACAGTATAAATTTATCTCATCAACCAAATATAGTATAAAATTAATCACAGACTTAATCCTGGATATCTCACCTTATCCCATCAAACTTGGAAGGGGCAAGTGCATAGATAGTCATTCTCAGAGATGGTATTTAGAGATTAGTCAGTACTTATTTTATCCTGAAATGTTAAACTCAGAATCTTAACTTCAGGACAACTCAAGACATTTTTGTCCTAAAAAATTGATCTGATCTGAAATACAGGACGCACTGACTAATTCCTAAATAGCAACCCTTTAGAGTGGTTATTTTATTCTACCTGATATCATTTCTACTTGAAATTATTTTATTCCACTTGAAATTCAAGAATTATAATTTTAGAACTATCATTCCAGAATAATTTAGTCCGTATATCGAACGATCCATAATTGTCCACTTTGTGTCATCCGGCCATCTCGACCAAAGACAAGTGCGTACATCCAATTTCCCTTAGTAGTCTTCAATTTATTAGTCGTTTAATATTTTGGAACTTACCACCAAATTAACAAATGGACCAATTGACAATTATTCTTAATTCCCTATAAATGTGCAAGCAATGAATACCATAAATCACAGAACTACTATACTTTATTTGAGAAACTTTCATATGGCTAAATCTCAAAGTTTCTCTCTTCTGCTTTTCTGTTTCCTCCTCCTTGCATCAAAAGGTGTATAAGAATTATCCGATTACCCCTTATTGTACTCATCATCTTTGTTACTGTTATTCTTTTTTATAATTATTCGGTACATGAAATTTACTAGCTCGACTAATTTGAATTAACGTTGCGTAATACCCATCGTAAGACCCATCAAAGGGGGAAGAGTAATTTTTTTACTCTAAGGGTGTCAATTTGACAGGAATCCTATCCATCCCACCACAATTCTTGATGTTATTATTATCGCTTTATATTATCGTAGATGTGATAGAATGTGAAGTTATTTTGGATTCTCATTGAAGGTGTTAAGCGTAATTATCCATTCATTGACAAGAAAAATTCCATCTGC
>MU673735.1:283948-298886 GCA_026770625.1 Nicotiana glauca | reverse complement strand
AAAAAAAAAAAAAAAAAAAAAAAAAAAAAAAAAAAAAAAAAAAAAAAAAAAAAAAAAAAAAAAAAAAAAAAAAAAAAAAAAAAAAAAAAAAAAAAAAGGCGCACCCATTTGTATGAGTTTCAACCCCTGCTTAGCAACAAGACACATAGGCAGATTCATGATTTTTACTTGAAAGGTTCAATATCAATGATGTTATTATTAAACTCATTGTACTTTTTAAATTAAAAGGTTTAAAATATAATATTTATTGAAATTTTAGTAATTTTTATATATATATTAAATTTCATATTAAAGTTACTGGATTAAGTTGAAATCGTAGTTTGGTAGCTACAGAAGACATCCCCATTGCCATACATAAAATGATTAAGGTTTATCATGAATGGGTTAGTTTTATGATGGTTGTCAGCCTGCCTATCGTAACCTTTCATCATAAATGAACTAGTTTTATGAGAATGGGCTAGTTTTATGATGGTTGTAAGTCAGCCTATCATAACCTTTCATCATGAATGGGCTAGTTTTACGACAGTTGTCAGCCCTTCATTTAGCCTATGGTAACCCTTGTTTTTTATCCGGGATTGGGACGACAACATGAGCAATCTCACACATGAACATATGTAAAATGAACAAAACAACATATTAAGTATGTGAATCTTGATTTTATGCAGAGATAACGAGTGTGGAAGCTCAAGCCTGCAAAAGGTACAGTGGTACATTTGGAGGGCCTTGCTTTTTGGTCAGGTTTGGTGAGTGTCAAAACAAATGCACCAAATTTGAGGGAGCTTTACGTGGAGAATGTGAAGGGTACAAGTGCTATTGCTACTTTTGCTGAATGAGCAATTCTATTACTCGTTTGGCCAAAAAATAAAGACTACAACTTTGTAGCATTTCAACCTCTTGATGAGAAATAACTTAAAGGAAAAAGAACGAATTGTGGAATGACAGTAAATATGTTTATGTACTACTTGTTTTCTATGTCTTTCTTTATATGCATAATTAATGGGTTAAATAGTAAAAAAAATTTAATTGGGTCAAACATGGATAAGATCCATATTATCCATTTAAAAAATGAATACTTAATGGATAACTAATGGGTTTAACTTTTATATTTGCAAAGATTTCAAAATTGGGGTTCTTCAAACTTGTTTGAATAAAATTTCTCCCAAAGCGATCAAATCCAATGGATTATCCACCAATTAATCTATTTTCTATCCGTGTTAAATATGAGTAGGTCAGATAAAAATATTTTAATTGTGTAATTGTGTTGTAGTTAGAGTCGAGAATTGTTGGTTATGACACTTGAGTTACGGTATAAAAGAAATGACTCAACAATTGTGCTCTAATAAACTCAATTAATTGTTAAGATAGGAAAAAAATGCTTGTTAGGACAATTGTTGTAACTCTTCTCTTTTACCAGAAAATATACAGTACTTAACGATTTCAGAAAATAACTATGGAAAAAGAAAACTAAAATAGGTAATGTGCCTAGTGAAGATGCAGCGTATATGTGCAGTCCTATAAGAATAGTTTGCCATTAGTGAAAAATTTACTTGTACTCGGTATTTACATCAAACTTTACTCACACTCGGTGTTTGTAGTTAAAGTATTTGGTTTCAGGAAAAAGTTGTTGAGTCGCGCATCAACTCAAGATGAGTAACTTGGACTCCTTATATGTCTTGGGCAATACTCATCTCATGAGCAAGCTTTTGAAGTTGAGTTAGGCTAAGGTCCCATTATCAAAAGCGTGATTGGCAGACTTTTGTCATGTCACGAAGAGGGTGTTTGGATTGGCTTTTAAAAAATACATATAGCTTATAAGCTAAAAGCCAAAAGTCATTAGTTGGTAATACCCAACTTTTGACTTTTGGCTTATTTTTGTACTTTTCATGCCTAAAAGTAAGCACTTTTTATCATTTTCAAACACCACAAAAACTAGAAAAGTGCTTAAAAGCCAATAAACACTTAAAATAAGTCAATCCAAACACCTTTTAAATCAACGCGACATAAACATGGACAACAGTCGATTGCTGTTGTTATTAAGAGAACAACAATACTTGAAAAGCTACACCCAAAAATAGCTTATTACAACAAAACATATACACACACAAATAATTGAAAACATAGCTAATTTGGGATTATTAAGAATCTGTTTCAAAGATTCAGTACTTATGGTGTGATACATTAATGTTTGATACAACATGATTCAGAGGACTCTCCGAGGTTTCGTCCACCTATTAATGATACTAGGCAATGACTACACAAATGGTACAACACAAAATGGAAGTTCTATAAAGATCAATGACTAGAAGAATTTGCTAAAAGAAGTTGAATGTCACGCTAAATATCTTAGGGGTCAAAAGACTGTCGAAGATGCACAAGTATTTTCCCACGTCTGCAAAATAATCTGCATGAGATACCTGGACGAAATCGTCTTCTAAATTATTTTAGTCGAAAAGCCCCTCATCGTGCCAGATATCAACTAAAAAATCTACCATTTCCTGTGAAAACCAGAGACTAATCCAATTAATACTAGGCACCGGCCAAATGGCCGTCATTCTTGTAAACAGCAAAAGAGCAGACTTCAGATAGAATAATATATGTAAAAGGAAGTGATGTACAATTTCCAGATTGCTTACAGTTAAAGGAATTGGCTCGGAGAAAGGCTCAGTTGTAGAGAGCAAGTCTTCGTAAGTTGTTGACCAACTGCACGAGTGATTCGTGGAGTTTCAGTCTATAGTAAGAAATAAGAACAGTATTGAAAGATTTTACCCAAGTCAGACCGAACATGTTTGCTTCGCTTATATTTCCTCACTATTTTGCATATAATAAACCCAATATGGCCCGCCCTTCCGCGCATAGCGGGAGCTTAGTGAACCGCCATTTATCACCACGCTACCGAGAGTACTAAGGTCGTCACTACAAAAGTACTGATAACCCCAGCCCTCATCCGAGCATGAAACAAAAATGAGGACTCCCTGTATATTGTGGGTGCAAACCAAAATTACCTTATAATTGGATCCTTGGGCACCCGTTCTGACCTCATTGATAGATCTCCAACCCATTTTCTTCTGTTCTCTTGCCATGCAATAGCAGCTGCACCATTTAACAGCTATACCATATTAGTAACACAAGAAGAATCAGAATGTCTAAACTCATAAATTTTGAATCAGCTTTTTTCCTGGGATCACCAAGAATAGAAATCTGTGTTTATGTAAAAGAAGGTTACAGCCACCCTCAATTGAGTGCATTAATGTAACTCCTCTAGCGAATAGAGCTTCTCTGCTGAAGTATATCCTCTTCCCTAAATCCGGGGACATCAAACTGGAGGAAGCTAGCTAATGTGAGCTATGTTGCTCGGGACTCTCTAAAAATGTGGCCGGATACGTGTCGGATCCTCCAAAAGTAGTGCATTTTTGAAGACTCCGACACGGGTGCGGCTATATTTTGGAGAGTCCGCGCAACATAGAATGTGAGGAATTATTTCTTTCAATGAAAAGAACAAGAAGGCTGAAGATTACTGTGCAATAGTTGATATCAGCACAGCGGTATGGTCAAGAGTCCTCATTACATTTAAACTACAAAAAAAGGATTTTCTTTTTGACAAGGGAAATTGCAAACAAAACAATAAAAGAAACTGATGACCTCAAGCCATTTTGTTGTAGAGATATAAGCCAACCAACACTAACAAAAAAATGCATTTGAAGACGAAGAGCGATGTGCTTCTTGGCATATAATGTGCTGGAATGGCGGAGTTATTAGCTACAGATTTTTACCAAGTATATATCCCACTACAGAGTCTAAGTTAAATGTATTCCACACAGAATAGAAGCTTTCCGGAGAGAAGCTTTCTACAGAAAAAAATGTTGTTGCCAAATAGACTACAACGACCTATCTCTCAACCATTTGAGGTTTGAGTAAAGATCCAAAACCGGCTGACTGATTGAGAGGAGCATTAAAACAGGTTCTTCACTCGACAGAAAAATGAATTTAATCTAGATTATTTTCTTTAGTCCTTCTCAGCTGTAGAATAAACAGAACATGTTCACCAACAAGTGAAACTCCTTAACTAAAACATTTGCCTCAATCAGTTGAAGAGATTTGTTTTCTTAATTCTCATAAAGGTCAGAGAACAAACCGTGATTGACAAATACAGGAGGGCTTTTGTTATTTTCTGGAGGCTTCTTTGTTTCTCTTGTAGATGTATATCTTTCTACGGGCAGCTTCTCAATATAACATGAATTTCCAGTATCTACTTCCATGACCGTCGGAACTGGAAAATCATTCCCTTCCCAGATGATTACAAAGCAACAATTGACCTGCACATATATTATAAGATCTCTTTGAGATCGCATCAGAAGGTACTGGATATGAATTGCTGATAAGTCATGCACAGATCATACTCTGACTAAATCATACTGTAAATAAATAAATAAAATTGTTGCCGAAGAGAAATATAGAATATACCAAGTAAAAGCAGAAAAAAACAGCTATGCTCTTCTGCCCATACACTTTGCTTTTAGGTAGAAAACATCAAATTATTATAGTGTAACATCAAGCCTTGAATGCCAATAGTTTTGTACGAACTGATGTTAACCTTAAACTTACCGACAAACTTAGTTCTAGGTCATTCCTGCTTATTCTTTTGTAAAGCTGAAATATAGAAGCAAATTCTACCTAAACTCATTTTATAGTTAAATTGCTTTGATCTCAGGTACTTAATTGAAGAACAGCAGATGTCATCCACAGGTGCATTCACAATTAAACTCAAGCTTATTTTGAGGAAAAAAAAGACGCTTCATTTGAAAGAACGGCTGAAGTTTCTTAAGTAATTCCCAACAGCTGCTTAGATGCAGTGGCATTTCACTTGTGCTAATTTAACTTCTATATCTTGATTAAAAAGTATCAATGCTCGTTGCAATTGGTCAGTCAAATCCCTCAATTTAGCTTTTAGTTCTACAATCTACATCCAAGAGAATAAATTAAGGAAAAGGGAGAACATCACCATTAGCATGCCAGAAAGTAGAAGGATTAAGAATGTTATATATTTCAAGAGCTAGATTAGTTGACGATCAACAACTGCGAATAGACTCAGCCAAAAAATTTGATTGCAGTTGGACTAAAAATTATTATGTAAGTCATTATTAGGCATAGTTAGAGTCATAAAGAAAAAATGAATTAGCCAAGTGTCAGATCAATAGGTCTAGATCATGTAATTAATTGGGAAATAAGGAGGTAACTATGGTCACTCCCACCTTCATCTTTGTATACAAAACCCAAAACAAATCTGATATTTTAATTCTGCTCACCATTTCGGATTACATAAAAAAAAAGGGGGGGATCTATTATTAATTAAGCGTTGCAGGATTTAGATCCATTTGTTGCCACTTAATGGGAATCTTAATTTGAATTATTCATATCATACACCGCCCTATTAGTGCATATGATTATTTTCCTTTTACCCTTATTTGTGCTTGACTTTAAGGTTTATGCAAATGTGACCTTCCAGCCTCCTCCAAATAACTATCAGCACCATCCAACTTCACCACTAGCCACCACCTCACCAGCCACTACTTACAATCACCACCAACCACTACGTTCCGCTAACCACATCCATCAGCCACGTCCACTTCCACCAACCACCACTCAAGCAGCCCCACCGCTCAATCATCATGAATCCATAACCACCACCTCACAATCTTCACCATTGACCACCACAGCCGCTAGCTACTTCCGCCGCAAACTTTTAAAGGACTTATTATAAAAATCCTTTTTAAAACACCGCGCAAATTAAGTTTTTGTAAAAGAATATTTCATGAATATAAATTTTAATTACTCTCTCTATCCCAATTTATGTGAAAGTGTTGACTGGGCACGGAGTTTATAAAAAAAAGGAAGACTTTTGAAACTTGTGGTCTAAAATAAATCATAGAAATTTGTATGGTTAGAAATCATCTCATTAAGGGCAAAAGGAAAAACTTAAAGTTGAATAGTTACTAATTATAGAAAGGTGTTATTCTTTTTTGGACTGACTAAAAAGGAAAGAGTGTAACATAATTTGGGACGGAGGGAGTATATTAATTTAATTGAACTTATATTTATTAATTTTCAGATTAAAAACGATATACTTTTAGATGCTGAGAAAACAATCGCCTTAATTATCCGGTGCGTAGGATTTATAAACGACATCTTAATGATTAGATGTCAATTCACATTCAGAAACTATAATCTAGAACAAAAGAAAAACAACACACGGTGCCTTAGCCCTGCCACGGGCAACAAGATCTGATACAATATATGTCCCAACATTAAACACAAGTTATAACTATACGATGGAGACATTAGCTTCACGTTCCATAGACTAATCATGAGTTACTATCTAGTTAGTTTGAGTTTCAAAACCGGTAACATTGACATCCTTAAATGATTTACAAATTTACCTTTTCAGTCTCGAACAGAACTTCTGCAAACTGCCCTAGATTAACAACTCCGCCCCACAGGACAAGGCTTTCATCTAAACCAAACAAGTGCAAATACTTATAATTATGTGAATACATAATCTAAATGTAGATAATAAAAATATTAAAATTGCAACTATCCTCCAACTACACTATATTGCATCCAAGTCAACCTAAAATCAAAAAAGCCAAATTACATCAATCTTTTCAATAACTCTACAGCAAAAAAACCAATTCTACTTCGCATTCAGCTCCCCAAAAACATAATTTTTGTTTTTAAATTGAAAAACTTGATAGACAAGTCAAGCCCTAATGATCTCAGCAATTTAGTGTGTACCCAATTTATCAAACATTGAAGTTATAAAACTTAAACAATTAAGAAATTCTACAACAATTTCAATCAAACACAAAAACCCAGTTAAACTCACAACTCATTTAACATATAAAAGCAAATGGCATCATCTGAATTATTATAGATCAATGCAACATACCAAGTGCATGCAAGATTAACCCAAACATAACCAAAAAAATAAACATAAACAAAAATAAAAAAGAAATAGACAAACAATTAAAAATGCAGAAAAAAGAAAAAGGAAAACAAAAAAAATAAAGAAAGGAAAAACGAAAAGAGAATTGATAAGTAAAGAGTACCTTTTTACTGTGAAGACACCCAAGAGAAAAGGGAGGAAAGAAAGAAAGAAAGTAGGAGGCCAACTGGGTATTTATAGAACAAGTTCTTAAAAGGGTCCCACGAGGGAATTAAAAATCATTTTCTTGACTTTTCATCATTTTTTTCTCTTATTCCTTATAATTATGGTTGGTATTTTTTTTATGGTCCAAAATAAATATTTTTTTCAGATTTTAAGAATTAATTAATTTTTCTTTTTATATTGTTCATGGAGTAAATAGTGTTGGGATATGTGTTAGGAGTGTTTATGTGAGATAGTAAAGGTTTATATGGTCTATTCCATTGCTAATTAATGCTAAAAGGTAAATTTTTTTTTTTGTGTGAAAACATCCAAAAAATCACTTATTTTGGACCGGAGGGAGTATCTCGAATTTGAGTTTTAAGAATGAAATTATTGTTAACGGAAATATACATTATCCTCTAAAATTGGCAGAGGCAAGGGTGTTAACTGATAATTTTTCGTCAAAAAATTACACTGTATTACTGGGTAATTTTTTTTATTTTATGCATATATCTTCTATATTTAATCCTCTGGCCTTTCCGTGTGTTTAATTTTTTATATTATAACACTGGAAATTCTAACTCCGTCACTCCCACTGAAGTAGAATTTTCTGATGCGAGTTCAAATTAGTCGAGCCCAAAATAAATAAATAAATAAATAAATAAATAACAAAAAAAATCATTTTTGGTCTTTACTCTTTTTTCTTTTTTTTTTTCTTTTTAATTTATTTTTCTGTCTTGATTTGGTAGCATCATGCTTTCAGTTGTCCACAGTTTGGTTGCTCAGATTCATACCGTCATTTTCAAATGTCTCTCTCTAAATGACGTGGATTTTGTCTTTGTGAACGGATATAGCTATGTTGTATGAATTGACTGAAAACACCTTGCACCAACCTTTATGAGAAGGGTGTTTTTGTCTTTTCCTTTTGTCGTGATTTGGAATGAAAATTTAGTAGAATCTAATTGGATCTATGGTGGGGACAAGGAAAAATAATTTTTTGGTTTTTATTGATTGTTGAGTCATGTCAACAAAAAGTGTGAGGAACAAGTATTGAAACAATTAAACTTTTTAATTAATGAGATTAAACTAAGACAAATTTATATAAGGCAACACGGATGTTGTCTATAAAATAGATAACTCTAACTTAATTGAGATTGAGGTGTAATACTTTTTCAATTCTTTTTATTTATCATTTTAACCAATAAATTTAGTCCAAAATACTTGTCCTTTAAAAAATAAAAATATCTAATTATTATTCAAATTCATACTCTTACTAGTTCAAAAGACATATAGTCATTTCTTATTCATAGAGATAAGAATAATTTAATAAATATCATTTAAGTTGATGCTATTAAATTATTTTTTAATGGTGTATCAGAGTCTTAAACAACCAATAAAAAGGATTGAGGGAAAGGCAATTTCATGATTAAAACTTAAAAAGTTCTACCTTAAGGTTTTTAGCATTGCATTAATTTTTTATTAAAAAAAACTATAGTTCAAAATTTAATATCTACTAAAATTTTAGTGATTCTTTGCATATATTTACATTTTCATGTTCAAATATTGATATTAGAATTCAATTAATCCATAAAAAATACACTCCGATCCATCCGCCTCTGCCAGGAGAAGTAATACTCATGGTTGTATAATTTGTTGGATAAGCTGCTTTTTGGTCTTTTTAAAATTTTTTATTTCTAATACAATTATAAAATAGTTATATTTTTTTAGCAAAAACTTCCCTTTTTCACTAATCCCTACAAGATTATGTAACTACCAAAACCTATATTTGTTAGTCATTAACTCTGTTTTAAAAGGCAGAATTGGAATTCGCACTGGGGCGGAGCACTTGTAAAATGCCCCTGGGCTTAGCTGGGGCTTATGATAGTAAGTTTTAAATAAATCTTTTATTTAAAAAATATTTATTTATTAAATTTTGTTATGTCTTTATTATATAATAGTCCATAATTTTTATAATTACCTAAAAACACATTTACGAGATACTATACTTATTAGTTTAATAACTCGGTATTAGCTAGTAACTATTTATAAATAATTAGTTATCACGGTATAGTATGGTAAATTATGTGTCCCTTTATTAATTTATTGAAATTAAAAATAAATGATGTTAGAGAATCATATTTAACTTGTGAATTATGTTTTTATATAAATTCTCTTTTAAATAGAAAACATATTAAATAAAATAAGTATTTAAAAAAATTATCAAATTATAATATCGAAATTCTTTCAAGATTCATTACTCCTTAAGAGATACATATATGATTTCGTATCGAATACATTACTTCTGATGTTTGAGCTGTAACGATGTTGCGAATAATTTATATATTATGATACATGCTATACTTTTCGTACTATTCATAGTTGAGTTATATTTTATAAATTTAAATAGATTATTCGTCATATGATTTTTATGGACTTATATAATTATTTTTCATTTTATACTATCTTAAAATTTTTGAAATGAGTAAATTTAAAGATTTGTGGTACTTATGCCCTATGTCTCTGGACTTACGTCTCCCCTCGTCAGAGGTAAAATACCTCCCTCCATGCCCCACCTTTCAAAACATTGGTTATTATCAATAAGAGATACAATAAATTATCATAAAATGGATAATGACTACAAAAATGATAACCAGTTCATAAATGGAAAGATATCAAATTATCAATACCAAACTATATTGTTACCAAAAATATTGAACGGATATCTTATAAATATCGAGGTCTCTGTTGGTATTACATAATGAACACTTATTAGTTAGTCTAATTAGCTAGTTTTACTTCAATTATTTTGTTCAGTTTTGGCCCAAAGTTTAGCCCACATGTATTTATAAACTTTCGGGTTACAGCCCATGTAAAAAGAGTAGTGAGTTTACAGTTTTGCCCCAAGTATAAATATAGGTTCTAGAAGATTCTGTACAGATGAAGAAATGAGAATGAAAAATATCTAGGCTTCCTTCTGAATTTTTTCTCTTCTTCTCTTTTTTGAAACCATATCCAATTTCATATGATTGTTAATATTCACATGGTATCAGAGCTATGGGCATTATATAGATCTTAATGAGAGGAGTAGACCGATCTTACCCTCATTGTTTCATTCGAAGATTTTGCTCGTTCACTGTTTTTTTTTTGCGACTGGTATGCGACAATAATTTTTTTTCGATTCTTTGCTGGAATTTGGATCATCGGCGATTTTCTTCTTTGATTCTTTGTTGATTTTGGATTATCAGTGAGTATTTCTCGATTTTGCCGAGTTTCATTTGGAATTGGTTTTGAGAACTTCTGTTTTTATTTTTACAGAAAAACCCTAGAAATTCTCTTTTGTTGGAGAGTATTTTTTTAACCTTGCTAAAATGGTGAGTACCGAAACTCATGTGGTCGTGACTTCACAAGTCCTTTATTTCTCTACTCGTCTGATATACCTAGGATGTGTTTGGTGAGTACTCCATCTCGGGGTTGGGGTATGGAGGATGCAGAAGAAGCATGATAATGTCTCTTTCTGCTGAGAATAAAATAGGGTTTGTCGATGGTTCATGTCCTAGACCATTTACCATTGATGTTGCAAAGATGCGTCAATGGGATAGATGTAAAAATATGGTGATTTCATGGTTAACTAGCTCACTTTCACCAACTATAGCTGAGAGTGTCCAGTACTCTGAGACACCCGAGAGCATTTGGAAACAATTGGAGCATAGGTATGGGGTTGTGAATGGTACTAAGGTGTTTGGGATAAAGAAGGAGTTGGCCTCCACACAATAAGGCTCCCTCGACATTGCATCATATTTCAATAAACTAAAGAAACTCTAGGATGAGCTAGGTACAATGAGTAAGAATCATGGAAATCATTGCACGTGTGCTGCAAGAGATGGTATTCAAAAAGATAAGGAGGAGGATAAGCTTCATCAATTCCTTATGGGACTAAATGAAGTATATGTGGGAGTGAAAAGCAATTTGCCAATGATACAACCTCCTCCCACACTTGATAGTGCATACGGTAGTCTACTTCAAGATAAAAATCAGAGACAAGTTCAACACATTCCCCAACTGATCCCAGAAGCTGCTTCTTTCAATGTGAATGCCAACAATAAAGTTTTTCCTTCGAATGTCAATAGTAAGGCATTCCCTCCTAAGCAATATACTCAAAAAATGTATTTTGATCGGCCCAGGGGAAATATTTTTTGCAAATACTGTAAAAAGACTGGACACCTAATCGACAAATGCTACAAGTTACATGGATTTTCACAAAATTTCAAATTCAATAAAGGGAAAAGGATGGCTGCTAATGTGACTGCTGAAGTTGAGTGTCCTGCAACAGTCTATACTCCACCTCAGTATAACTCACCTCAACTTTACACTGCTTCTGACCATGAGGAATAAGCTTCTTCAGTACCTGGATTGACAAAGCAGCAGTATGCACAACTTATGTCCCTCTTGCAACAAACTCAAGTTCCTTCGGCTGCTGATTCTCAAATTAGTCTCATGGGATCTGCCAACTTTGCTGGTTTATATTAATGATGATTCTCGTGTTTGTTTAATGTCTGGTGCTAGTAGAAATGTTTGGATTATAGATAGTGGAGCTACTGACCATATGACCTCTAACAAAGACATACTTTCTAATCTTACTCCGCTTTCTACTCCTCATTTGGTAACTCTTCCCAATGGTTACAAAGCAAAAGTCACTTATACTGGTTCTATTACCTCGTTCCCTTCTTTAGCTCTTCATAGAGTCCTATACATTCCTAGTTTTCAATATAACTTAGTCTTTGTTTACAAGTTGATTCTACAATTTCAATGCATGGTTTTGTTTACTTCCTCTTCATGCCTTTTGATACAGGCCCATTTCATGAGGAAGCTTTTGGAACTTGGTAGACAGGACCAAGGCCTCTACAAGCTCCTTCATGCAACTGAGTCTGATTCTAGTCCTAGTTGTCCTACTTCTATTTTCAATAAAAATGTGCCATGTCTGAATAGTGGTGATAGGTCCCTTGCTAGTACCAAACAATCTAATTGTGTTCCTTTACTTTCTAGTAATGATGTACCTAATATAAACAATCATGATGTACTACTTGGCATCATAGGCTGGGACATATTCCATTTGCTAGAATGAAAAATATTTCCTCCATTTCTTCTCAACTATCTTCTAAACAATCTTTTGTATGTCCTATTTGTCCTCTAGCAAGGCAGGCAAAGCTGCAATTTTCCCAAAGTAACTCAGTTTCCAAGTGTTTGTTTGAACTCATATGTTGACACCTGGGGTCCCTATAATACTAACACGTACTTTGGTTCAAAGTATTTTTTGACCATTGTGGATGATCATAGAAGGGAAACCTGGACTCATTTAATGCACTCCAAGAGTAATGCTTTCACTTTGCTAAAAGCCTTTATCTCCATGGTCAAACCCCAATTTAATCTTTTAGTCAAGACCATTAGGAGTGATAATGCCTTAGAAATTGGGCTTCCACTTCTGCCATACAATATTTCTCAAACAATGGGATTATTCATCAAACAACTTGTTCTCATATACATCAACAAAATGGCATTGTTGAAAGAAAACATAAACATTTGTAAGAAACAACAATAGCTTTATTGTTTCAGTCCAAACTATCTACCAAATTCTTGGAGGATTGTATCTTAACTGCCATATATCTAATAAATAGATTTCCTTCCACTGTTTTGCATAATAAAATCCTTTTTGAAATATTATATGGGAAGGCTCCATGTTATTCCCACTTAATCCTTTTGGTTGCCTTTGTTATGCCATTGTCCCTAAATATAATAGGGATAAGTTTGACCCAAGAGATATACCTTGTATTTTCCTTGGTTACCCTTTTGGTAAGAAATGATTTAAGTTGTATAATATGTCAATAAATCTGTCTTGGTATCCAGAGATGTCATTTTTCATGAGTCTATATTTCCTTACTCCCTCTCATCATCTTCTCCTAGTCAGCTTCCTGTTTTCTTTTCTGATGATAGTTGTCCTCCTTTGTCCTCTTCTCTACCTATTCCACCTCCTCCCAATCCTACTGATGTTGTTCTGCCTATTTCTCCTGATTCCTCTATGTTTCAGCACCCATTACTGCCCCTTTAGCTGTTCCAACTCAGTCTTCTCAGCTTAGGAGAAGTAGTAGGACTCATACTATTCCTTCGCACCTCAATGATTTTGCTGTCCAGCTTCCTTCTTCCCTCTCTAATTCCACTACTACATTTCTTTCTACTGCCCATACAGTTTCTTCTGAGCGTCATTCTTATATTCAGGCTGCTTCCAGTCCTGCTTGGCAAGAAGCCATGAGGAAAGAGTTTTAGGCTATAGAAACTAATGGCACTTGGACAATAGTTAAATTACCTCAAGGAAAGAAAGCTATAGGATGCGAATGGGTGTATAAGATTAAGTATAAAGCTGATGGTAGTGTAGAGAGGTACAAGGCAAGGTTAGTTGTTAGGGGTGATACACAGGGGGGTGTTGATTTTCATGAGACATTTTTCCCAGTGGTTAAAATGTGCACCATTAGATGCTTAATTACTGTTGCTGTTAAAAAGAAATGGTCTCTTTTTCAATTGGATGTCAACAATGCGTTTCTTCATGGTGATTTAGATGAGGAAATGTACATGAAACTTCCCCTGGCCTAACATTTGCTTCTACCTCAAATTCTACTTCTCCCCTTGTTTGTAAGCTTCAAAAATCTCTTTATGGTTTGAGACAAGCCTCCCGACAATGGTATGTTAATCTATCTCAAGCTTTTTACACTAGAGGCTACACTCATTCTTTGAATGATTACTCTCTTTTCTTTAAGAAATCAACTTCGTCTACTGTCCTACTTGCTGTTTACATTGATGATATAATTCTAACCGGTGATGATCTTGTTGAGATAGCTACTCTTAAAAAATTCTTGGATGACCAATTTAAAATCAAGGATTTATGCTTGCTCAATTATTTTCTGGGTATTGAAATTTTGTATGATGAGTTTGGGTTCTTCTTCACCAAAAGAACTTTACTTCTGATTTAATTTCTGAGTTTGGGTGCACTGATGCTTTAGCTGTAGTCTCTCCCCTTGAGTTGTGTGTCAAGCTAACAGCTTATCAGGGTGAGGGCTGCCTAATCCTCCATCTTATAGAAGTCTCATTGGAAAATTAAATTTTCTCACCCATACTCGTCCATATTTGTGTTTTGCTATCCAATATTTAAGTCAATTCCTCAAGTCTCCTCGCATTCCTCATATGGCTGTTGCAATGCATATCCTGAGGTATTTGAATGGAACACGTGATGTAGGGGTATTTCTTAATGCTTCATCAGATTTTTCACTTCAGGCCTTTTGTGATAGTGATTGGGCAGTTTGTCCTGAGTCCCGCAGGTTTGTTTTTGGTTTTTGCATATCTTTGGGGGCAGCCTTACTAGCTAGAAAGCAGGCCATTATTTTTTTATCCTCAGCAGAAGTTGCGTATCGTGCTATGAGTAAAGTTGTAGGTGAACTTGTTTGGTTGGTTCGTTTGTTTGCTGATTTAGACTTGCCTATCTCTGCACGTGTTCCTATTTTCTGTTATAATTTGGCTGCACTTCATATTGCTAAAAACCCAATTTTTTCACGAGCGTACAAAATATATTGAGGTCGATTGTCATTTCATACGGACTAAGTTGACTGATGGTCTCATTTCTTTGCATCATGTTGTTACTTCTTCTCAACTTGCTGATATTTTTACTAAGTGATTAACAGGTGGCCATCATCACTTCTTACTTGGCAAGTTGGGAGTGGTATCACCCTCCAACTTGCACGGGGGGGGTGGGGG
>MU673735.1:257999-283219 GCA_026770625.1 Nicotiana glauca | reverse complement strand
GAGGGGGGAGGGGCTGTATTCGAATTACATAATGAACACTTATTAGTTAGTCTAATTAGCTAGTTTTACTTCAGTTCGTTTGTTCAGTTTTGGCCAAAGTCTGGCCCACATGTATTTATAAGCTTGCAGGTTATAGCCTATGTAAAAAGAGTAGTGAGTTTACAATTTTGCTCCAAGTATAAATATAGGTCCTAGAAGACTTTGTACAGATGAAGAAATGAGAATGAAAAATATCGAGGCTTTCGTCTGAATTTTTTCTCTTCTTCTCTTTTCTGAAACCATATCCAATTTCATATGATTGTTAATCTTCACAGTCTCCACTTTTCTAGTTCCGCAAAAGTTGTCAACTAGCTGGAATAATGCACCTCTGTTTTGTCAGTCAATTTATTTAGTAGAGTTTCAACATTTATAGTTAATGGTTGGAGGCTGATACTATTAAAGGATAAATCTATTGGATAATATATATTTTTAGTTGCTCTAAAAAATAAGTAGTCGATAATTATTATTGTTTTATATATATGTCTATTATATACATATAATATAAATATTGTATGCACTTTTTGGTTAGTAAATGCAATTAATTTTCGATCAATTTTGCTTAAATCTATTGACTTACATTGCATGATTTCTACCAATGTTTGCTCAAGATACCCGAAGCTCCTGGTATTCGGTCCAATTATTTATTTTCTAAATAATTTGTACGTATCTCTACTAATTTTAAGAGATACGATTAGCTCTATCTCCCGAGCTAGAATAGATAGAAAGAAGTCATCTAGTATTTTTACCTTTGCTGAAATTTGAACCGGAAACTTCATGATTCTCAACTCACTTCATTCACGTTCTAACTATTAATTAATTTTGTATAATAATCGATCAAATACCAGACCACACACGTGAAATTATACTGAGTTTGTTGTTATTGTAATTGGTCAAATAGCGGACTCCAAATTACTTGAAGTCATAATAATAGTGCTTGTTTGTGTAATTGTGGTCAGAGGTGAGATCAGAATTTAAAATTTATTGGTTTTCAACTTGGTACAGAATACATAGCTCATTTTAGTTCTTAGATTCCCAACTAAATATATATATATATATATATATATATATATAATAAATTTTCTAATTGAAATATAACATATAGGCAAAAATTATTGGGTTCGTTTAAATCATTAGCTAATAATCTAGCTCTGCCTTTGCTTGTGGTGTGATTTATGAATAACCGACACTAGTCTTTTGTGCTGCAATTGTTAGCTAGATTGATTTTTATTTTTAATTCTGTTACATCAATACAAAAGAGTCCTTCAAACGTGTAGCACGAGGTATATATATTTGTTTTCGCAAAAAATTCCTTTTTTCAACAATCCCTACAAGAATCTGTCATTGACAAATCGTATGTTAATCATCATAAAGTAGATAATGCTGACAAAATAATAAGTAATTCAAAAATGGAAATACCTAATAGTAGCAAAATAGATACCCAACTTTTTTGTTACCAAAAACATTAAATAAAAAACTTAAAAAACTTGAGGTATATTCTTTGCTAGTTTGGCAAAAGTTGTCAAATTAGCTGAGTAGCATAGGTTTGTTTGTTTAGTCAATTAATTTACTAGAGTTTCAACTACCAATAGTTAATGGTTGGGGGTTGATACTATTAAAGTATAAATTTATTGTGTGGCATTTTATGACAATCATAGTTTACTCATATATACTCGAAGCTTCCATGGATAAGATTAATACTGAAAACTACAACTTACCAAAAAAATAACTTTAATTAGTTTAGTTCCAATAGTTCGTGAATCGTGATCAGTAAACAAACATAATTTTTTCTTATAATAGTTATTTAATTGACTAATTCTTTTTATAATAGCTTACATAGTCGGTTGTTAATCATGCTTCTTTCGTGGTGCATTATTCATGCCAAACAAGAAATGTTATCTTTTCTTTTACCTTTTTGTTTTGTATGTTTGTATATTATTGAGAAATTTTTATAAAGTACCGTAAATTAGAATCTAATTATCATACGTACTCAATTGTTAAAGCACCTAATTATTATACGTAATTATTGCTCAATTATTATTAATTTATATCACTTGTATTCAGACACGGAACGAATATAATTCGTACAGTTTGCACACAATGAATACAACCAAAGCGACATATAAATAAAAATAAAAATAGGATACTCTCCTTTGAGAGTCAAAACCTCCGCTTACTAAACAGATGCTCTAACAACGGAGCTGTTATTTCAGTTCAAAGTAATTAATTTCTTATTTTAGTACTACAGATAAATTTGCTATATATTTTACGGCAAAGGACCAAATATACCCATATATTATCTTTCGTTATACTTTAGGTCCAAACATACCCCTGCCGTAATACTATTGGTTCAAATATACCCTTCTTATATTATGTTTGTCCGAGGTGGACATCCAATCCTATGAGACACATATATTTGACGAGGTGGATGCCACATGGCATGCCTATCTCAACACCCTAATCCATATATAAGACTAAATAAATTGAAATACAATATTTTTTATGGTAGCGGTAGTGGTAGCAATAGTGATGGAGGGGACGGAAATTTTAGTGGAGAAAACAAATAGAAGGGAGGGGTAAATTGGGTTAAGGGCGCTGAGGTGGCAAGTCCACCTCATTAAATATCAGTACCACGTAGAATTGGACGTCCACTTTGAAAAAACTTAACAAAAAAGAGGTATATTAGAACTAATAGTTTAACGATAGGAGTATATATGAACTCAAAGCATAACAAAGGGTACATTTAAACCTTTTGTGATAGTACAAGAGTATATTTAGGTATTTTTCGTAAATTTTAAATACAGTTACGAACAATAATTTTCTAGAGTATAACTACAAATAATAAATACGATATATATATTTGCTATTTCGTCGTAATTTTTGGTGGTTTTCTACGGCCCAACCAGTTCTGACCAGTACCAGGTAAAAATTGTACGGGGCGCCCTATTTGGGCGCTCCTTTTTAACCTGTAGCCGCTTTGTCTTTTTGTTTGCATCCGTACCCACTTTTTAGAAAACTTCAGCTTCCCTTTATAACTGGGAGCTGAAGTTTCCGGGTTACTAAACAAAAACTTCAGCTCTAGAGCTGAAGTTTTTATTTTATAACTGGGAAACTTCAGCTCTTATTTTATAACTTGAAAACTTCAGCTCTAGAGCTGAAGTTTCTCGGTTACTAAACGAAAACTTCAACTCTAAAGCTGAAGCTTTTATTTTATAACTGGCAAACTTCAACTCTAGCGCTGAAGTTTCTCGGTTACTAAACGAAAACTTCAACTCTAAAGCTGAAGCTTTTATTTTATAACTGGCAAACTTCAACTCTAGCGCTGAAGTTTCTCGGTTACTAAACGAAAACTTCAACTCTAAAGCTGAAGCTTTTATTTTATAACTGGCAAACTTCAACTCTAGCGCTGAAGTTTCTCGGTTACTAAACGAAAACTTCAACTCTAAAGCTGAAGCTTTTATTTTATAACTGGCAAACTTCAACTCTAGCGCTGAAGTTTCTCGGTTACTAAACGAAAACTTCAACTCTAAAGCTGAAGCTTTTATTTTATAACTGGCAAACTTCAACTCTAGCGCTGAAGTTTCTCGGTTACTAAACAAAAACTTCAGCTCTAGAGCTGAAGTTTTTATTTTATAACTGGGAAACTTCAGCTCTTATTTTATAACTTGAAAACTTCAGCTCTAGAGCTGAAGTTTTTATTTTATAACTTGAAAACTTCAGCTCTAGTTTCCGGGTTACTAAACGAAAACTTCAACTCTAAAGCTGAAGCTTTTATTTTATAACTGGCAAACTTCAACTCTAGAGCTGAAGTTTCTCGGTTACTAAACAAAAACTTATAAAATAAAACTTCAGCTCTAAAGCTGAACTTCAGGCCCGGCTACTAAAATGCTGAAGTTTTGTGTAATTACCTATGCTACTTCAACCCCGTGTGCTGAAGTTATGTGAAAAAGTGGGTACGCTTGTAATTTTTTTTAAAAAGCGGGCACATGTTAAAATGTGACACAAAAAGCGAGTATAGATGCAAATGCCTCCAGTACACATTCTCTCTGAGTTTTTAATGGGCCTTAGCCCTTTTTATGCGCAATGCCGCAATATAAAGCCCATTAAAGTCCTCAATCTTAAAAGGCTACTTTGCCTCCTAACCTAAATGCATCAATGATGATTAGATAATCATAATCAAACTACGCAATCACATAATCATCATCAAAAGATTATAACAACATAAATTAAGAAACATAGTGCAATAAATCGGGCAAATTACACAACATTTTCACAACATTAACCAATAAAAAACAACATAATTTAGAATCCATAGTTGTAGTAGTGGCCACGCTACTGTCAAGTCTTAAAGAGAAGAAAGCTATATACATGAAGTTTAAGCTTATTTTGAACAATTCTTTTTTTTTTTTTTCAAATATAATTTTCTTCTACGGCCCAACCAGTTCAGACAAGTACACATTCTCTCTGAGTTTTTAATGGGCCTTAGCCCATTTATTGGGCAACGTAGTGCCCGTGAGAGCTCTCAATTATGAGTGGCAAACGGGCGTGTCGGTCTCGTATGGTTCGGGTCGAAAACGAGTAATAAAAAATAAATCAATTATCCGATCGATCCATATTTAATACGGATAAAAATAAAAAAAGAGTTAACCGGCGAATAATATAATTATGATCACTTTTGGAAAAATTCTTAGTCTCCCTAACTTGAAGAACCCCTATTTGACGTTTTATAAATATAAAAATTAGACCAATTGATTATACATTGATTATCTATTTTCAAAATGGATAATACGATTCTAATCTATATTTGACCCGTTTTTAAAAAGTTCATTATATTTAGTGGATAGTACGAGTGATTACCTGTTTACTTTTTAAGCATTTTGCCAGCCCCACTCACAATCTTATAAGACTACTTTTTACCTTCTAACCTAAATGCACCAATAATGATTGGATGAAGAATAATCAAACCTAGGCATCATACAATCATCATTAAAAGATTATAACAACATAAATTAAGAAACATAATGAAATAAATCGATAGACTACACAACATTAACCAATAATAACAACAATAGCAAACCCAATGTATTGCTACAAATGGGGTCTGGGTTAAGGTAATGTGTATGCAAACCTTAACCCTACCCGACGAAGGTAGAGAGGTTGTTTCAGGTATTCCTTTTACCTGAGACTCTAAGGAGGAGGAAAAAAGGAACAAAATTAATAAAAACCACATAATTTAGAATCCATAGTTGTAGTGGCCAAGCTACTTTCAAGTCTAAAAGAGAAGAAAACTTTATACATGAAGTTGAAGAAGAGAGATAGAACCCTTTTAAAATATACTACAAGTTATTATAATTTGAAAGAGTTTAGGAGCAGAGACTTTAGACCTACTCATTCATCTTCTTAGGAGGTTTGGGTCATCACAGCTGAAACCATTGTGTTCATTCCACACATGCCATGTCCTCTACAAAGCTTGTAGTAGCCGTGTTCTCCCCATCGCTTTCCCCACGAGTTCTTTATGATCCAATATGGCTGGTTGCTCAATCTCAAAATCGAGAACCCCTTCGAGCCATAACCAACTAGTAAAACACCATGGTTAATCCACCTCTTTCCACATATTAGCGGGCACGATACACCTCCGATGTACGTTTGCATAAACACAGCATTCAACCCGACTACACAAACAAATTTAGTACTCTTATTAGTCTAAACAAAGATCGGTCAAAGAGATCGCGGTATATATAATCAAGTTTGAGAAATGGTTGCGAGGGTATGTACCTGCAAGAGGTCCATGATTGACTAAATAAGCAGCGATTTGTTTCTCATCGATGGGAATATTGGTGAAATTTGAAACTTTTACAGCGACTTTGTCTGGATTAAACTTACAGTCGCCACGTTTACCAGTATATGGATATGAATCTTCCTCTTCTATTCCTCCTGCCTCAATTAAGTACTTGTAAGCATTGGTCATTAGGCCTCCCGAGCATCCAGAATCACAAGCTTTTTTGTCCTTTGTATCACACTTTAGAAGACAAATAGGAAGTTCATAAGTCATAAATGTATTCCGTACCAAGTACAAACCAAAGGCACAAAGCAGGGTATAAAAGCTAACCGTGTGATCACAATCTACAAGCTGTTGTTCACTAAGATTAAGAAGCTTGCCGGTAGCAATGAAGTTGGCTCCTTCAATGGATCCAGTTGTACTGAACGCCCAACATGACCCGCAAGTCCCCTGCATTCATGAATCAATGAATATCATGCTATAACCTCAATAACTTCTGTTTTCACCCCTCTCTGGGATATAGGAATTTCTACAATATGAATTAAATATATACAAGTACGTACAACAAGAAGCATGCTGCTCTTGTAGCTACGGCTAACAATTTTGCATGGTAAAGGAACTAGAACAGGATTAGCCACAGATTCAACTCATCTGTTCAAATATTGAAAGAATATTGCCCATCCAAACTACTCCGCCTTGTTAAATAGGCTGTCACTTCTCATGAAAGTTGATTGGAGTAAGCTTAATAAATCTCACGAAAGTTAATCTAAACCCTGGGAATGGAGTCGCCCTTGATAGCGGAAGCTTTATTCCTACAGCGTGAGTGAAGTTACGCGAATTCATGTTAGTCGGCCTAACAGAAAAAATATCTGGTGAAATCTCAAAAGTAAAGTCTGGGGAGGGTAATGTGTATGCAGATCTTAACCCTACTTGAGGTGTAGAGAGGTTATTTCTAATAGACTATCGGGTCAAGTCAAAAAAAAAAAAACACCTTGATATTCTGAAATGTATTTCATATTGTCAATGTATTTTAACCTGTATGAACAGTGTCTCATTGTAGCAAGAATCTGCTTTATTTTCCCTGTTGTTAATCTCAATTTTTTATTTTTTTACGGATGGTTATCTATAGTAATTAGATAACCTGATAGTATCAAAAAAGAAATATACTGTTGATGTATATAATGTATATACAAGTTAAACTATTTTGGGATCATTACACAAATGGCTAGCCGAGACTTCGCTAAATATTTACTTTTCCTAAGTCGATATACATGGATTATACAAATATTCCCCACAAATTATACATATAGTATTATATCTCTGCCCGATTATTTTTAGTTTAAGCAGTTTGGTGGGCGCCCATAATATATATAACACGGAGATTAACCGATGCTAACAAAAAATTAAACCTTTTCGCATACTGGTATTATACAACTCACCTGCATCTTGACCTCAGTAACAGCACCTTTCTCTCTCCAATCAAAACTCTCCGGCAATCCCTTCACCTCCAGCGGCGGCGCGTGACCCTGCCCCAACAAGGAAGTTCCCCGGCCAACACCTTTAACACCCATATACATCCTCTCAAATTCCTCTTCCGTTAAATCAGAGAACTGAGTAACTCCATGAACAGCCGTAGGATCCAAAGCCTGGTGTTCAGCTGCCTTTAATAGATTCTTAGCAAAAACCCCGAGACGGTGTATGTACTCCTCGCGTGTAGTATACTCTTTGCTGTATTCTTGTATGAATGACTTGAACCTGTGCTCGGTGGCGGTACCGAGGAGGTTGTGGTGGTGTTTAACGGCGGAAGCGGTGGTTTTTGGGTAGTTTTGATCGTCGGTGATCACTTGCCGGATTTTGAAATCATCTGGAATTATTGCTGCTGCATGTTGGAAAGAAAAGAGAGAAAATGCGCATGTTAGACATGTAACGCTCAAGGCGTAAGTTAGACTTAGACCCCCTCCTTTTTCCATTTCTTTTGGTTCTTTTGGAGTTCTTGCTCTGCTCTTTTAGCTTTGTTTTTTCAGTTCTACTACGGTTGAAGAAGAAATAGGCAAATGGTTCATGTGACAGGCAGTGGAATTACGATTTTGGTCATTTGACTTCAACATTGAAAATCGGCACCTTTCTTGTATTTAAGCATTTTGCCTAGTTTTAATATTTTCGCTTAAAATGGAATAATAAAGATGTTTAAATTCGTAGTTCTTTCATAAAAAGAGGGAAATAAGCAAATAGTAATTAAAATTCTATCCCATTATTAAAAATGGAAAAGACCAAAAATAAAACATACATAAATGCAAAGAGTATAGGTTGGACTTTTTGGTTTAATTATTTGATATTCGAACATTAATTTTTTTTTAAATAATTCATATTCGAAGGTCGGTGGAGATTAATCTTATTTTAAATGAAATTTCATCACTTTTACGGTCAATTAAAAATTATCATATTTCATATTTGATATACAAAAATTATACATATATAACACATATTATAAATTTGCAGACTATTTTTTTTTGGATGAGTGGGTATATAAATGTAAAAACTCCTATAAAATTTTGACTTCAACTTCTATTGTACTTTTCTATTTACGGAAAGAAGGAGAACCTTAAATTATCTCCGTGTAGATTTAAAACGTGAAATCAGCCACTAATACTTGCATCAGGGTACACTGCCTATGTTATCTTTTTGGAGTGCAGTCTTTTCCCAGATCCTGCATAAACGCGGAATGTCTATGCACTGGGCGGTCCTTTCTATTTACTGATAGTTCATATTTTATATCTAAAAAATAATTCTAAGGCTAAAATCTAAATTTATATAAAAATTGTTATATATGTGTGTGTGATTTAACTTTGAAATTGACTACTTAATAACAATTTAAAAACGGAAAGTGAAAATTAATAGAGAAAGAGGAGTGTAAAATTAAAAACAAATAAAGAAAGGCAAAAGGAAAGAATTTATTTATGGGGAATAAATGGGTTTGGAGTTAGGGGCAATTTCGGGAATTCTCGAATACAGAGCTTCAGCCTTACCTTCATTAATGTTGCATGCAAATCGTTCACTTGGTTGTAAAGCACGTGTAGGGAGTTCGAAACGGCAACCTTGTATTTGTTCCCCACGTACACAAACTGCCCGACTTTGTCCACTTATAAGTTTCTCTTGCAAATTGCCCCCTCACTTTTTCCATTTACACATTACTCCCCTAACAAGTAACAACTACTTATATTAGAATTCAGTACAAATCTATTGTGTGAAAAGTTCTATTAGTAGTAGGGGTGGGCATAGTTTGGGCAAACTCGGAATTTAAATCGAAATTTGAATTTTTTGGATTTTTGGTTTGGATTTTGGGATTACGGATTGGATTTTAGATTTAATTTTAAAATTTTTGATTCGGATTGAATATTGGGTTTGGTACTTCGAATATTTGGATATCCGAATATCCGAAATTCTTATACTTTATATTTAATCTATTATCCATATGTCAATAGTAATAAGTTTAATACCCTACACATTAGATATTATCTCATATATTCAATATTAATTACGTAGTTACTATGTGAATACTTTCTATTTGGACATGATTTTAATATTTCTACTTCTTATCTATTGTATTAATGGCTATATTGTTTTTTTTTTTAATATAATAATTTCGTTACTTTAATACTTCATTTGGATGATTGCGGAACTTTTCAGGCAATTTAATATGAGTATTTCATTTGGATATTCATTTTGATAAAAATAAGAAATATCTAAACTTATAAGCTCAAAACCGAAAATTCAAAATATCCAAACCGATAAATCCGAAACCAAACTTAAAAAGTCTGATCCAATCCGAACTTATTTGGATTGGATTTGGATTGTCGTTTCGTCAATCCGAAAACTGAAAATCCGAACCGAAATTTCATATGCAATCCGAACTGTCCGAATGCCCACCCCATATTAGTAGAACGAAATTTTTATCTATCTATACTAAATTATAAACTTATTTACCTTAATAAAAAGGTTATCACTTAAGTATATTCTCATATATGATTGAAAATGGGAAAAATTTTCAGAAATAATTAGTATTTGGAGGCTTATTGTTTGACGTAGCTATAATTTAGCTAACTGCATTCTATAGCTACTAATTGCTTGTTATGGGATGAATGTCGTTGTATTCAATTTGATTGTATAAACTATATTTGGTACGGATATATTCGTTCTTATATATTTTATGCGGAAAAGGGTGTGATATATCCCTCTACTATTAGAAATTGTTTAGAATTACCCTATGTTATACTATCATATCAAAATAATCCCTACCATCTTAATATCCAAACAAATATACCTTTAACTTGACGGATTGGACACATGGCACCTATCTAAGACTTTTAGTCCATCCGATCTTAGATTAGACGCGACCCGCCCCATTAGCCGACTAAATTTGACCCGCCAACAAAAAGATCTAAAAAAATAGATCATACAACCCTCCAACTCCTAAAACCCCCAACACGCTTCTCTCAATAAAATTCAAATCGCCCGGATCATACAACCTGCTTCTCTTTCTAAAACCAAAATCGCCCCAATCATACACAATTGATTTTTACTAGAAAAATTAAAAATTTACATTTAACACTTGACTTCTATGATTTTGTTGGTCCACAAATTTTACAGTGCTTAGCATTCTTGGTAAGGCTACCAACACCTCCACAAGCGGCACCACCATGAATGCCTAATTATTACTTTATCTTCAAATTACTCAATAAAGTACAAAAATTATACCGAAGCAACAGAATCACACCAATACCCAAATGAAAATTGATTAAATAAGCATCAAAACAAAATGGTGGCATAGGGTAAGAATATACTGCCAAGGTGATAACACTAGCTCCACTAAGTCAAAAATAAAATACCCCAAAGTCTCATCTCTTTTTTTCCTTCACAAGGTTTTCTCTCATTTATACCTATTTTTTCGTTATTCATATTTTGATTAGCTTTGGCAGTATTTCATTAAAGAATTAGAAAAAAGTAATGGACACCAGTAAGAGAAGAGTTCGGAGAGGGAGGAAAAAGTAGGTGAAGGATTTAAGAAAGGATGATGTTTCTCGTGATGTGATTTTCTTAAAAAGAAGATTGGATTTCTAATGGCTCCGTAATCTCTTAAGAGAGTCGCATGTTTCTTCATCAAATTTAATGGGTCGGGTAACGGTAATGGGGTGGTCGCATCTAATATTCTAATCTCAAATCGGATGGACTAAAAGTCTTGGATAGGTGCCACGTGTCCAATCTGTTAAGTTAGTGATATATTTTTTTTGGATAATAAGACGGTAGTGGTTCCTTGTTTACCGTGAAAATGGTAACAACAATTAAATTTATAAATGAGATTCTAAAAATACATGATCTATTTCCCGAACTAGTTTGTAAGGGTGATTAGTGCTAAACACATGGAGTAAAACAGTAAAGATCGAGTTATGCAAAGCGATAATCGAACCAGCAAGGGGACGTTCCCGGGCTTAGAGCAAGCCAGTAGGCACCTCGGGGCCAGTCCTTGAGCCTATCTCGGTCTTATCGAGGGTAGTCGGGAGGGAGATAACAGGTAAGGATATAGATAAATAAGGCTTTATACCGTCAATCTCGAACTAAATGATGAAGAACAAACGAAGAACAAAAATGCTAGAGCGACCTCGGGGTCGAAGAACACTGATAACTTAGAAGAGAGAGAAAGAGAGAGAGAGAAAGAGAGATATTATTGCTTATTGGAGAAGTGGAGCAACATCAGCCCCTTACAATGTGGGGCGAGTCCCTTTTATATAGGAGATGGGACTCAGTAAAGTACGTATATATCATTTACAAGAGTAGAAAGATGGGACGGCCTATCGCACGTCATCTCAGTAGGCTACAGATAGAGCGGCCCTGTCAGGTATAGTCATGTGCTTTGGAGACTTCTTTTCTCACCCTGACCTCAGGCCATGCTTCCTTCGATTCGGACCTCGATGAGCCCTGAGGTCAAGAACTCGATCGTGGCCTTCCACCCTCGGGGTCTCGGGGAAGGCTTTCAAAATTGTTGATAGCAAAAATCAAGTCTTCTGATTTTACAACGTACATTCTTTTGATCTAATAGTATAACGGATAATTTTGACAATTTCTAATAGTAGAGGGATATATCATACTCTTTTCGCATTTTATATTGTATTCAATTTCACCGTATTGATTTCAGATGTATTCAAATAACAAAAAATCAAGAAATAAAGTGTATACCGATCTATTCAATTCAGAAGTATACATTGTATTTAATTCACCGTTATTAAATTCAGTTGTATTCAAACAACAAAAATTCAAAAAATATAGGAATCTGCCACAAAAAATACTTTCAGAGTATATAAATACATGACATAAATTGTATTGCATTGAAAATATAGAATATACTCAACTTTGAGTGTATTTGTACAAAATATAATATTTTTGTATCATTATATGCGAATAATGAGGAGAAGAAAGTTCACGGGAGATAGCGTCTTCCGGCCAAGCAACATACTGTAAAAGTTATATCAATTGTGTTTATTCGCGCACAGTGCTTGTATCCAGTGGCGAAGTCACATGTACATAAGGGTAGTTAAAAAATTATACTGTGTATATAGATAAAATATTACGTTTTTTTAGGTATATAATACATACCGAACACCCTCTATCGGTAAATATTTTCACTTTTTTAAAATTAGAATACCCTTCCTAAAACTTCTAGTTTCGCCAAAAACAGTTTTGTTGAAAAGATGTATCAATTGTATTCTCTCTCGTACAACAAAATACAACATGGGTACATACAGAAAAGAGAAGACGACTTAGATCCGTGAAGAGTGTTTTCGATTCGAGAGAAACGAAGACTCTCGTTAGTGCAGATGGCCGACGCCATATTTCGACAGGAAAAGAGATGGCAGAAAAGTGATCGGGGAAGAAGAGAAAAAGAAAGAGAAGGAAAGGAGGAGAATAGGGGCCTGGAAGCAGAAGAAAGACGAGCACTTTGAATTTCAAAGGATTAAGCTGGATTCTGATTTAAAACAGTGAAATCCAAGCATCAATTGCACTCAATCATTAGGATAGAGTGGATGGGGTTGATGATTTACGAATTTTGAGGAGTTTTGGTATGAGTGATTTGGGAAACAGTGGGAGACATAGTGCTATTTGGTCAGAAGAATTGACTTTAGGGTTAAAAATCTTCTCAGAAAGGGTATTTGCTATAAAACTTAGTATACGTACTTGTGCGAACCAATCTATTTATATAGAATAACAAAAGCAAAACTTTAATAGGCTGCCAAGTGGAATTCTCACAATTCAACACATATAAAAAATTAGGACAACTATCCAAGATAGTTGGAGTTTCAAATTAATTCAAACTACAACTCCGGAAATCAATTTTAACTTTTTGCACGTTTGAGTTTAATACTCCACGATTGAGTTTTTACAGTGATAAATTACTCCCATTTTTTTGGTTGGCTGTTATAAAAAAAAATCTCCCACTTTCTTAGTTGGCAGTTGTTTAATCAACCACTACCCATTCAAATTTATAATTATTTTTATACAAATAAAAGTGAAAAAAGGAGGAAAACGGTAACTTTTTTTGTTGCCCTTTTTTAATCAACAACTACCCACTCAAATTTGCAATTATCTTCGTATAAATAAAAGTGAAAAAAGAGAGGAGAAAAACAGTCAGATTTTTCCCACACTGATCGTGCACTCAAACGTGAGCTTCATCCCTATTTTATCTACACCTCCATAATTGATCGATTTATGCTCTTTAAATTTTTAAATCCTTTTCAACTTCCTATTTTATTTACTCACTGATTAAAAATTACTTTGCAAATATGACTACACAATTTCATGATATCAAACAAATTTCAAGCAACTCAATCCAGTGGAATCTCAAAATTAGAGTCATTCGAACGTGAGTAATCCCGGGTCGATTTAAGCCGGAAATACTGTCTTCAATTGAATTGGTTTTATAGGATTCAAAGGTAACATATTCATCTTTCTCATAGTTTTAAACTTCCGCTTCTACGAACTATTTCTTTTTCCCGTATTCGTAAAGTACTTGCATTCTATATGAAAAATCTTTGTTCCGTATTACTCTAACTACCTAAGAAGTGGCTCCAGTAATTCCACTTCCATGTAAAGAGTTATTTAAGTGATATGGAACCAACTATAGCAACTATTATCATTCAATTGAAGATGAGATTATAACAAAATTTATATAGGCACTTAGAATTTATTATCATTCAACTATTATCTGAATTTATAATAAGAACGAGCACATGAAATTTCAGATAAATGAACTACAAAACCACAACAACACCACATAAATTTTATATGACTGTTAACTTGAACTAACAAAGGTAGTGAAAAAACAGGCCAAGAAATACTATCTAACCTGAAAAGGATAGGGAACAATTAAAGCAATAAAAACTTTTGATTCTAATTGTGGATTAGTTTCTTTCTAATATTCTATATTCTATATATCTTCTATATATTATTAAAAGGAGAGAATAAAGCCCTATCCTTATGCCAAGTGGTAGCCTAGAAAAAAAAACTTATGGAATAATTAGTTAATAATAAAGAAATTATCTATTAAAAATTAAAAAGAAATTAACTACCTAAATTAACTTCTACAATATGGGGGAGAGTTGGTTTAGGTTAGTTAATTTCTTTATTTTATTTTTTAAAATCATTTTTTTTATTATTTGAAATAAAAAGTATATCTATTCACTAAAATTCAAACATTATTATTGAGAAAAATATAATAAAATTTAAAATAAAAAATAAATATTGTCAAGAGTAATAAAATGTATATCTTCTATTATATTACAAAAAAATAGCAAACAAAAATATTAAACAAGTAATATGCTGATAATCTATCTATATATTATTAAAAGCAAAAGAAAATGGCACCACATTAATACAAGTGGTAGCCTAGATAAAAGTCACATGACATATTTAGTTAATAAGAAAAAAAATATTTATCAAAAATTAACAAAGAAATTAACTACTCAAATATCGGTGAGGGTTAGGTATATCGTATTGACAAATAAAATGACAGTTGAAATTTATTAAAGCAATACCGTCTAATAGTATCAAACAAGAATGATTATAATTTTATTTTTTCTTTTTAATATTGACCGCGCATCGCGCGGGTACGACTACTAGTTTAAAGAATAAAAGAGCGGAGAGATAATAAAAATATATGTATTTAATGATCGAATTCAAAATAATTACAATAAAAATAAATAGATGAATTTTATTGGGGTCAATATTGGGACCAAGTACGATTCAAGATCATATGACAAGGCTATTCTAAGAAATTTTTTTCGTGTAGTTGTGCAGCTAGCTTAAATTTACCATACAAACCTTTGCAATTGATGTGAAAAGGTAAGAGGTAAAAAGCTGATGCTCGATTTCTGTTAGAATAGATATCATAGGTTGGTTTTTTATCCTTAAACATTAAAAAATTAAGTTTTTCATCATGGTAAGATTCTCATTGTCTTGGATTCCAAGAGAGAAATTTGGCATATATTTAAAAATGGGTTATTCCTTATCAATTTAAAAAAGAAAATGTTTCATCTTTGATATTTGCAATAAAGTTGAGGTAAGTTTTCTTACAATCTCTGTAGGCCACTGCCAATTTAGTTCATCCTAATGAGCACAAAGTTGTTGTAAAATTTAGCTCTTTCAAGATAGTTAGTCTAGTAAGTGAAACCTTAATGTTGTCTTGAAAATTTAAGTAGCCTGCATTTTATTGTATTCATTACGGCACATGATAGCGACATCAACATATTTCCATTTCTATTTACATGTCTATTTGTTAATGTGTGCTTCATGCCGAATTGGGTAGAAACACTAATTCGAATGTATGAAGCTTTACTTGTTAACTTTTCACATAAAAATCAACTGGTTATAAGTGAAGAATAAAGAACTAAATTATGATTTAATTTGTCACAATTTATAACCACCAAATTAAATATCAGAAAAACCTATTCTACCGCTAAGAAACTCATAATGGTGAATAAAATTCCTGAAATGTATTCCTCTAAGTGTTTATCTCAAACTGTCAAATATGTTTCATGGAGGATAAATTATGACTAAGAAACAGTGATAGAAAAAGGTGTATCGAGGCTTGGTGAATTTTTTATATTTTTTTAAGTCCTCTGAATTAGAATCAAAGTAAATGGAGATGTATTCACCAATCCTATAAATTACACCATTCGAAAGAGTTTTCTATTATAGCCCATAAAAAATGATACAAAGGAACAACAATAGAATATTCGTGGTACATTTTCTGTTAAACAGTTGAACCATAGAGAATCCAACTTTCAACGACAGTAATATTATAGAATCATAGAAGGTACACTAACTTCCTCAATTAATTAAATCATAGATATAGTGATAATATCAAGTGAAGGGGGATAAAGCTTGAATGAAAATTAATTAAAAGAAGATATTAATTAAATAGCAGAAAATATGATAATTAGAAGTCTACGATGAAAGTTATTTTTACCAAATAATTTAGTCTCGTTCACATCAATATTATTTATCAATTGATCATATGGTCGCAGATCAAAGATATTAATTAAGAAAAGTGGATCAGTTTTTTCAGCCATTGTTGTCCGTGGAGAAAAGGTTAGCCTCAAGTTATGTTTTCTGGTGTTGAACCTCTCCTTATTTTGACAAAAGATAAAGTTCTCCATAAAATATAATCCAAGCTCATTAATTTGTGTTCCGAAAAGATGCAACACCGACTTGCCAATAAAAGCATGTATCTGACCCCCAATAAAGAAATCACATTACATACATACATACATACATATAGAAATTAAAAAATTATTCGAACAACAGAGCAAAAAATTCAGATTTTTAAATTAAAAAAAGAAAAAGTAAAATATGATACATATTGCAGTATATCACTGAAAAACATATTTGAGGATAAATATGTTTGCTGCACAAATGCTTCAATAAGGGTTTTGCTACGGATTATCCCATGAATACACACATATGCAAATTAAGAAATAAAGTTAGCAAAAAGAATTATAAGATAATAATAGATTTTTAATACCTTTTTATTTTGTAGAACCAATTCAATCGAGAAAGTAGCTTCGGAATTGTAACGATATGGTACTTCCCACGAACGAACAACCCGAATTTTGAACTTGCTTGGTTAAATCACTGTGAATAGCCATATTTTGCAAAAAAGCATATGTTGATAGCAGTAGGATGATTAGAATTAGGAACCGCATATAAGTCCGAGAAATAGAAGTCAGGCATCGCTAGTTTGGAAAAGTTTCTTTTCAATCGTGCGTATGTTTGTGAGTTTCAATTGTGTTTTGAGGTTTTGCAGAGGAAAGTGGGTTCTAAATTTAGGGAAAAGTGGGTTATAAATCAGTTTTCTTTTTTAAAGTAAACTAGACAGTGATGGCCTGTGCCAGCACATGCCCAATAATATTAACTCTGGAACTTTTATTTTTGATTAAATCTCTTTTAACATAAAATTGCATATAATAAGAATTGATACAAGTAAATAACTATCAAATTGGATAAAGAGGACATTGCATATTAACTATTGGACGTTATTTATTTACATACATAGAGGAACAAAAATATCCCTTCTTGAATGTTGCCTTGCAAGTGTTGTAATTAGTTTTCTTCTTCGCAGTCCTTAATACATATAATGGCACCTATAGAAGCAGAAAGCGACGATCAAATGTCAATATCCAATATAAGGGGACTAACTTATTTTCGAGGTAAATGAAGAAAGAAAGCAGAAGAAAAGGAAAAAAAGGGACTGCCATTGATTTAGAAAATCATTCAAAAGAGGTTGATGTATGTGCAACGTAACCCACTACCTCAAAAGGAGAAGAATGGACGAACATATAAATAGAACAAAGAGTGCAAGGATACAAAAGTGCCCTATAATAAATTTTTTTAGAAGAGAAGTGCCCTCTAATATTAACAAAAGAAAAATAAACACGATAGATCTTGAAGGAGGATGGTACACTCTTCATTTTTTTCTTACTTGTAATTCGTGATAAAAATCACAAAGTGATTCATTTATAAATACGTGTTTATTAAAAAGTCCCATATATGAATAAAAATTAGTCTTGATTTATAATAATGATAAAAAAATAATGAGATAGAAAATTATTTTGTGTGATTTAGAAGGTATTTTAGCTCAGATGGAGTCGGCAAATGGATAGTTTTTTAAATTTGAAATGGACAATTTTTTCTTAATTTTAAAATTGAAGAACCTGTAGCAACTAAGGGCAAATATACCAAAAAATACCTAAATCAAGAAGATTAACTTTAACCATAGCATGCTAGTACAGAGGGATGAGTCACACCATAAGTACTATCAAATATGAAAACTGCTATTTTAAAGTGCAATATTTTTCATGAAAAGTTCAAAAAAAAAAAAAAAAACATAAGATTAAAAAGCTCAGCAAGACAATTCAGCAAATTACTTTTGCTCAAGGCAACTATAGCATTGGCAGTTTCTTAAAGTGTGATTGGAACCTTTAAAAATACTGAACATTGTACTTACAAGTTCCTGCTAACTATCCATACATTTATTTGCTTATGTTCTTCATTAAAAAGGTCAATAAAATATGGTGTCCAAAAATATTATAATCACTAAAAGATGAAGCATTTTATAATATATAGTAGAAGGTTGTGTTAGAAAATAAAATCAAGTGAAACATTTAACTTTCTCAATACAAAATGTCAGTGTAGCTCAATTTCTAACATGTGGAAGGTCCCTATCTGCCGTATAATATATGCACATTCTAATGTAACATCAAAGCAATTTAGCCCAACTTTGAAGTTGAAATTTCTAAACTAACATGCTACCATTGTACTCACTTTGAGCTTATAAAACTCCTAACAAGTTAAGGAAATAATAGAGGAAAAAGTTTGTTCATGCTTTGCTTAAACCAAAATATAGGAAGCAAAAAAATCATAATAGAAGTAATAACTATTAATCTTAAGAAGTTCTATCATACCTTTTTAAACCACAACATGAGAAAAAGAAAATCATAAGTTCGAAATCAGAACTCTTATTATATCAACTCAAATAATTCTATATACAGTCATAATTAGCTTAAATGAACACAGCCTTTCATGGCTTAAAGGTGAAAGAGAGTTAACAAAAAGATTAAAGTTGAGGAATCATCTTTTTGTTTTTTCCTTCTTAGTCTTGTTCTCTCAATCACTAAATACATCACTAATTCTCAAAAGAACTAAAGTTTTCTTTATTATCAGATTCAGAATTTCAAAACATAGAAAGTTAGCTTTTATAATCTTCCTTCTAATATTTTTTCTTTCCTCTTTGACTTCAAAAATGGTAGCAAGCATTAGTAAGTATTGAGACAGAAAAGAGAACTTTGGCTAACTCAGTACACTTGTCACGACTCAAATTCCGAACCTGGTCGTGATGGCGCCTCTCGTGAAGACAAGGCCAGCCAGTCAACCCAATTCATTCTTTTAAAATAACTCTTTAACACAATTATAATACAACATGATTTAATAATACCAAATAGCGAAAATTCAACCCAACATAGCCCTAACCGGGGTGTCACAAGTCATGAGCAACTAAAAAATCCTGACACAAGTCTACTAAATACGAAATCCGATACAATAATTCGAATCACATAGAAAGAATAAGATAAGGGAGTCACGGGGGCTGCGAACGCCAACAGCTACCTCGTAGTCTCCGAAACACCACATGGACTGGAAGGATCGGCTCTCAGGTATGGAAATCTGCTATGCTTGAATCTGCACATACGGTGCAGGGAGTAATGTGAGTACTCCGACGCACTGAGTAATAAATATAAATAATGACTGAAGGTAAGAAAACACGTTAAGGCACACAACATTCTATACAGAAGCAGTGAAATCATTTAAAATAACAATTCAGTGAAATATCATGTGAAATTTCCTTTAAACCAGTAAAACAGGTAATTTGGCAGTAAAATGACAAGTAGAAATCTGCCCCTCGGGCTCAGTATCAGTATCTCAGAACAGTATTAGCCCCTCAGACTCATAACAGTATGAAGCAACCAATCAATGAAATAAGAGCACATAATTATTATGGCAGATAAGGAACAAATGCATGAGTGCAATGCAATGCATATACCGATACACTCTAGTACCCACTGCGGCATGCAACCCATGCCATCCAGGTATAACAGATGAATAATCATGCATGAATGCAATGCAATGTATATGACGGTACACTCTGGTACCCACTGTGGCGTGCAGCCCGAGCCATCCATATTTATTTATCATCGACGACGCTTACTGGGGGTGTGTGCAGACAACGGAGGGGTTCCTACGACGCAAGCGCTATAACATCATAAGGCCTGAAAGCCTACTCACCTCTCCCGCGCTCACTGGAATGGGCTCAGACTTCGAAGGGGCTCCTACAGCCCAAGCGCAATATCAAGCCATCTCGTGGCATCAAATCTAGGCCCTCGGCCTCATATCAATATAGTCAACCACGCTCTCGGCCTCAATATCAATATAACACTGCTGCGGCGCACAGCCCGATCCAAAAGTATCCTCACAATACAGGCCCTCGGCCTTACTCAGTCAAAATCACATAAGCCCCTCGGGCATTTGTAAAACAGTGATTCTCAGCCCAAAATATCATTTAGAAATATCATTTAAGTTTCAAATCTGTATAAAGTGGCTGAGTTTGAAAAATCATAAATATCAACAGGACTGAGTTCAAATATAAGCCAAAATAGTGATAAAAATTCCCGAAGGGTTCAAATAATTGGCATGAAGCCCAAATATGGCAATCGGCCCAAATTATGATGATAACAAATCAATCTCAGTCAAATATGCAGTAAAATCATCAATCGAGATGGACCAAGTCACAATCCCCAGTAGTAAAAGACCTCGCGCTCATCATCCAGCGCGTGTTTCACCTCAATATAGCACTACGATATGCAAATCCGGGGTTTCACACCCTCAAGACATCATTACTCACCTCAAGACGGTCAAAGTCTAGCTCGCTATGCCCTTACCTCTCAAATTGGCCTCCTCGTGCGTCGAATCTGACCAAAATCACAACGAATATGTTACATTATGCTAACGAGACAATACCCAATCGAAAGCAATCGAAAAATATCAAAATTCACGAATTTGACAAAACCCGAGTCTCGGGCCCACGTCTCGAAACTCAATTTTTTTACATCAATGGGTTCCTTATCTCCCCACGAGTCTAACCATACTAAAATTATCTAATTTTGACACCATTTGGTCCTTCAAATCATCATTTTATATTTTTGAAAGATTCCACAATTTTCTTCCCAAATTCCATCTCAAATCACGAATTAAATGATGAATTCAATGATAGATTCATGTACTCTAACCAAATCTGAGTTAGAATCACTTACCCCGGTGAATTTCTTGAAAATCCTTCGAAAAATCGCTAAAATCCGAGCTCTCACGGGTAAAATATCAATTAAAACCCAAAACCTAATATTTATAGGAGTAGCCCCAGATTCTCACCTCCGCGGCCGCGCAAAAATGACTGCGGCCGCGCCAGATTTTGACTGCAGTGATAGGCTTCAGTATTTTGGCCATAACTTTCTCTACAGAAGTCCAAATTGTAATATCCTTACCTTTCTGGAAACTAGACACGAAGGGTACAACTTTTGTTTTTGAATTATCTCAAAATACTTTCTAAATCAAAAGATATGAGCTTCCGAAGTAGGACCAGCGGCAGGTTCTTCACCGCGGCTGCGCCCCTTTTTGCGCGGTCCGCGCGACGCCTATCTTGGCCGCGCCCATTTTTGTGCGGTCTGCACAGCACTCACCACGGACGCACTTCTTTTTGTGCGGTCCGCGCAGATGGGTTCCGAGGCCTGCAACCTTTCTGGACCTTCTACAACTATGATTTTCGGCTTAAAACATCCCGAAACCTATCCGGAACTCACCCGAATTCTCGGAACTTCAAACCAATTGTACCAACACTTTCTAAAACCTTATTCAAACTTGTTCCAATCATCAAAACACTTCAAACAATATCAAATCTCTCAAAACACATCGGATTAAAGCCTAAGTTTCTAAAATCTTCCGAAACACGTTTTTAATCAAAAACCCAACCAAATCACGTTTTAATGACTTGAAATTTTGCACACACGTCCCAAATGACAAAATGACGCTACAACAACTTTCGAAATTCCATTCCAACCCTCGTATCAAAATCTCACCTATCAACCGGAATTCGCCAAAATACTAACTTCGCCAATTCAAGCCTGATTTTACATCGGACCTCCAAAATCATTTCCGATCACACTCCTAAGTCATAAATCATCCCCCGAAGCTAACTGAATCATCGGAATTCAAATCCGAACCCCCTAACTCAATAGTCAATATTCGGTTGACTTTTCCAATTTAAGGCTTCTTAAAAGAGACTAAGTGTCTCATTTCTTATTAAAACCACTTCAAATCAACTCGATTACACAAGATATGGATAATGACGCATAAGGAAGCTGAAAATGGGGAAATCGAAGCGGTAACTCATGAGACGACGGGTCGGGTCGTCACATCCTCCCCAACTTAAACAAACGCTCATCCTCGAGCGTACTCAGAGTTGTTCCAAAAGCCAAACAATCGCTGAATAACCTTACCATGCATGAACCCGAGGGTGATCCCACGTTACCCTATTTCATATAGGTCCGACAATACATTGTAACTGAAATATTTGCAATCTAATCTAGCCCACAAACCATAGGACCATATTCCCACTTATGAAATCTTTCATATGATTAGAATCCCACATTTATGCTGTGAATAAGCCCGAACAAGCTGTAACACCCCATACCTGCAACCTTAGGTGCAATTACATAACATAACGCATGACTCAAATGCTTGCAATAATAACTCCTAATCATAGCAGTTGCATGCAACAACCGAATACCGATAGAAAATCTCTTATCAACTAAGGTCTCATCCCAACACCTTCATATACTGCAAAGGATAAATAAAACACGCAGTAAGCCGTACCATTCTTAGATCAACCATTCATGAAGCCACTTCTTCCTTGGCAAAAACCATAGCAAATTTTTGAGTTGAACCTCGATATTATCCTTCCAACATGCTGAAATTGAATCAGTTTGTATTCATTCTAGAGCCCATCAATCTCATCTAAACCAGCACAACTCTAGTGACATGACACATCAATATAGGCCTAAGCCACAACTCGCACAGTGCGTGCGCCAATAAGCAACAGTCCGAGTATACTAAATTCATGAAAATGACTCAAATGAAAGAGCCGTACCACAAGCGAATCATCATGGAGTAGTACATAATACAACGCCATACCAGTAAACCTCACTATTGCACCATTCGGCTACCCCAGAAAGAGAAAATACCTAAAAAAAGAGAGCCGTTTTGCAAGTTCCACAAGTACCACCCCAACGATATGCTATGAGCTCGTCAATCACAGTAGAACCCATATACATGAATAGAATAATAATAACCAGCTCTTCTATAGCTCACATTGACATCAGCCTCACGATCAACTTAGTTGCCAACAACATAATCTACCTGGCACGGTCACAGACCTCCAGTCCAAGCATATCATATAAGAGCAATCTAATAATTACATCTGTATATGCTAAATGAAATAAGATTCTCATGCTCCTGGACTGGTATAAATAACACTTTATATCGTAGGCATGAGCAAGCTATGTTGTCACAACTCAAATCAGCAATTTAACGCAAAATAGAAATTACCAAGTTTGTTCTGGAATCTAGCATCTTAGAAATCTCAAGTATAGTCTAGATAGTTCTTAACAAAGTTACCAATAAGAGAAACATTATACCTTTAAGCTCAATATCCCACTCTAGGCATATTATAGCCTACACATCTTTCGAGCATGAACATTGGCTCGGTGCTTGTACACAGGTTCAAATCTCACATATATTCGCGCTCACAGTGCATAGTTATCACCATCAATTAGCTCGACTAGTGCCTCCAAAGAGTTTAGATAAAATACTCACCTCAAACATGCCACAATCCTGAAATAGTATATTTTTTAGAATTCCCCGTCTCCAAATTCATAGATCACATAAATCACCGTAACTGATCACAACCTCAGCACTTAAATGACTAACACTTCCCTCAATACGATCATCCCATGATAATTATTTTCAAAATTTTTCTACACTACATAGCAAGACCGAAATATTGGTAGTCGATCAACCAAGTGGGCGTTGAAATACCAATAAACATCTGTTAATCATAATATAATGTGCACCCTTCTCAGGCCTTGCCGAGCGGTTATAACATTCATCTAAATACCTGAAACTAACTATTACATCCAGAACTCGTGACCTTCCCTTTAAGAATGAACTTCCACCTTGCATATAAAAATATTAAGCATGTACCATACGCCACGTCTATCATGCCATCTTGTTGCAAACACAAAATCTTATTAGAATTTCTGGGCTATAGGAAAATTTCATTCCGTGTAGTTAGAAATCTTCTATTTGCTCCCATCTAGAAGGAGTTCACAATATACAATATGTTCCGTGTACCGATAGAAGATATCTGGCTCGAACCATGGTAAAAACCATCAAGAAAACTTTCAAATCTATTCGCACGTACCCAAGTTATCAATACACGACAAAGGATACTTGTTCTTCACTATTACTTTATTCAATTGCATGTAATTAATGTACATTCTCATTGTGCCATCCTTCCTTTTCACAAATAAGACTGGTGCACCCCAAGGTGACACACTAGGCCGAATGAACCCCTTTTCTATGAGTTCCTGAAGCTTCTCTTTCAATTCCTTCAGCTTCGCTGGTGCCATACGGTACGGTGGAATAGGAATGGGATGAGTTCCCAGCACCAAGTCGATATCAAAATCAATATCCATGTCCGGAGGCTTGCCCGGTAGGTCTGCAGGAAATACATCAGGAAAATCCCTCATAACTGGGACAAAATCAATACTAGGAGTCTCAGGTCCAACATCTCACACAAAAATTAGATATGATAGACAACCCCTCCCAACCATACGCTGGGCTTTCAAGAAAGAATTTACTCTAATAGGAACATAATCAGTCATACCACGCCACTCGATCCTCGGAACACCCGGAATAGCCAAAGTGACTGTCTTAGCATGACACGGAGATAACAAATCCGTGCCTACTATAACATCAAGTCCACCATGCTCAATAGCAATAAATCAACTCGGGTCTCCAGACCCCCAATAATCACAACACATGACCAGTACACACGGTCCACAACAACAGTATCGCCCACCGGGGTAGATACATGAATAGGTAAAGAAAGAAACTCTCGGGGCGTACCCAAATAATGAGCAAAATATGAGGACACATAAGAATAGGTGGAACCGGGATCGAATAATACTGAGGC
>MU673735.1:231549-257150 GCA_026770625.1 Nicotiana glauca | reverse complement strand
CTCAATATTACATGTATTATATTATCAAAATTGATACATGGACATGCGTTGCACCTATTTGAATCGTAACACATAGAAAATACCTTTCGATCCTCCATTATTGGGCTATTCAACCAAGTAAGAACATTTTCTTTCCTTAATGTTTTCGACCTTCAAGCTGAGCTCCTCGACTCATAGATTTTGTCATAATACATTTACAGAAGCGATCTCAGCTCCCAGACTTACCTAACTAGTACGACAATTAGTTTCACCTCATAAGCCAATTACCCATTAGCTTTACCTTTAGTCAATATCTTTGTATAGCTTCCACAGTCATACACATTACACTATCACTTAATCTTCCTGAGTCTAAACTCATACCGTAACATAAAATTTACTTCACTCCAAATAGGAGACATGAAAAGATTCTCCACGCACCCATAACTCGGGGCTACACATCCAATCACAATGAAAATAAAACACTTAATAGTTCATCTATCATCTTGCAGCCCTTCCAAGTCATATGGATACATCTCGCAATACTAACATACTCATCGCGTAGCTATCCAACCATCATTCCCACTAATAGGGACAATATCGGACATATAAGTTCAAAACACTTGCTCGCACAATTAGCACCTCGGTGCTCAAGTCATAGGCAAAGATCCGGCCTCAAGTCCTCCAGATTGTCCTAATATCAAACTCACAGAGATCACGTCTTGCCCTTCGATCAAGGAATTACAAGCCGTCAAGGCACATCTGATACTGAGCGCTCGTTCGCGCATACGAACACGTGGAAGGAATCGTAAGAGTTACTTTTCAAGCTGAATCAAGGACGCACGATAAGAATTTCAAGAATATGAAGTTTTTCCTAAAGGTTCTGCAGCCTCTCAAGGATAAATACAGACGTCTCCGTACCGATCCGCGAGACTCTACTAAACCTGCTCATGACTCGCGAGACCTAGTAACCTAGGCTCTGATACCAACTTGTCACGACCCAAATCTCGAACCTGGTCGTGATGGCGCCTCTCGTGAAGACAAGGCTAGCTAGTCAACCCAATTCATCCTTTTAAAATAACTATTTAACACAATTATAATACAACATGGTTTAATAATACCAAATAGCGGAAATCCAACCCAAAATAGACCTAATCGGGGTGTCACAAGTCATGAGCAACTAAGAAATCCTGACACAAATCTACTAAATACGAAATCCAATACAATAATTTGAATAACATAGAAAGAATAAGATAAGGGAGTCACGGGGTTTGCGAACGCCAACAACTACCTCGTAGTTTCCGAAACACCACCTGGACTGGAAGGATCAACTCTTAGGTATGGAAATCTGCTATGCCTGAATCTGCACACACGGTGCAGGAAGTAATGTGAGTACTTCGACCCAGTGAGTAATAAATATAAATAATGACTGAAGGTAAGAAAACACGTTAAGGCACACAACATTCTATATAGAAGGAGTGAAATCATTTAAAATAACAATTCAGTGAAATATCATGTGAAATTTCCTTTAAACCAGTAAAACAGGTAATTTGGCAGTAAAATGACAAGTAGAAATCTGCCCCTCGGGCTCAGTATCAGTATCTCAGAACAATATTAGCCCCTCAGGCTCAGAACAGTATGAAGCAACCAATCAATGAAATAAAAGCACATAATTATTATGGCAGATAAGGAACAAATGCATGAGTGCAATGCAATGCATATACCGGTACACTCTAGTACACACTGCAGCGTGCAACCCGAGCCATCCAGGTATAACAGATGAAGAACCATGCATGAATGTAATGCATATGACAGCCCACTGCGGCGTGCAACCCGAGCCATCCATATTTATTTATCGTCGACGGCGCTCACTGGGGGTATGTGAAGACAATGGAGGGGTTCCTACGACCCAAGCACTATAACATCATAAGGCCTGAAAGCCTACTCACCTCTCCCGCGCTCACTGGAATGGGCTCAGACTCCGAAGGGGCTCCTACAACCCAAGCGCAATATCAAGCCATCTCGTGGCATCAAATCTAGGCCCTCGGCCTCATATCAATATAGTCAACCAGGCTCTCGGCCTCAATATCAATATAACACTGCTGCGGCGCGCAACCTGATCCAAAAGTATCCTCACAACACAGGCCCCCAGCCTTACTCAGTTAAAATCACATAAGCCCCTCGGGCATTTGTAAAATAGTGATTCTCAGCTCAGAATATCGTTTAAGTTTCAAATCTGTATAAAGTGGATGAGTTTGTAAAATCATAAATATCAACAGGACTGAGTTCAAATATAAGTCAAAATAGTGAGGAAATAGTGATAAAAATCCACGAAGGGTTCAAATAATTGGCACGAAGCCCAAATATGGCAATCAACCCAAATTATGATGATAACAAATCAATCTTAGTCAAATATGCAGTAAAATCATCAATCGGGATGGACCAAGTCACAATCCCCAGTAGTAAAAGACCTCGCGCTCATCATCCAGCGCGTGTTTCACCACAATATAGCACTACGATATGCAAATCCAGGGTTTCACACCCTCAGGACATCATTTAATATCATTACTCACCTCAAGATGGTCAAAGTCTTGCTCGCTATGCCCTTGCCTCTCAAATTGGCCTCCTCGTGCGTCGAATCTGACCAAAATCACAACGAATATGTTACATTATGCTAAGGAGACAATACCCAATCGAAAGTAATCGAAAAATATCAAAATTCACGAATTTGACAAAATCCGAGCCCCGGGCTCATGTCTCGAAACTAAGAAATTTTTACATCAATGGGTTCCTTATCTCCCCACGAGTCTACCCATACCAAAATTATCCAATTCCGACACCATTTGGTCCTTCAAATCATCATTTTATATTTTTGAAAGATTCAAATATTTTCTTCCCAAATTCCATCTCAAATCACGAATTAAATGATGAATCCAATGATAGATTCATGTACTCTAACCAAATCTGATTTAGAATCACTTACCCCGATGAATTTCTTGAAAAACCTTCGAAAAATTGCCAAAATCCGAGCTCTCACGGGTAAAATATCAATTAAAACCCAAAACCTGGTATTTATAGGAGTAGCCCCAGATTCTCACCTCCGCGGCCGCGCAAAAATGACCGCGGTCCGCGCCCAACAAGTGCGGTCCGTGCAAAAATGACCACGACCACGCCAGATTTTGACTGCACTAATAGGCTTCAGTATTTTGGCCATAACTTTCTCTACAGAAGTCCAAATTGTAATATCTTTACCTTTCTGAAAACTAGACACAAAGGGATACAAATTTTATATTTGGATCATCTCAATATACATTGTAAATCAAAATATATGAGCTTCCGAAGTAGGTCCAGTGGCAGGTTCTTCACCGCGGCCGCGCCCCTTTTTGCGCGGTCCGCGCGACGCATATCGCGGCCGCGCCCATTTCTGTGCGGTCCGCACAGCACTCATCGCGGATGCACTTCTTTTTGTGCGGTCCGCGCGGATGGGTTCCGAGGCCTTCAACCTTTTTGGACCTTCTACAGCTATGATTTTTGGCTTAAAACATCCCAGAACCTATCCGGAACTCACCCGAATTCTCGGAACTTCAAACCAATTGTACCAACACTTTCTAAAACCTTATTCAAACTTGTTCCAATCATCAAAATACTTCAAACAACATCAAATCTCTCAAAACACATCAGATTAAAGCCTAAGTTTCTAAAATCTTCCGAAACACGTTTTCAATCAAAAACCCAACCAAATCACGTTCGAATGACCTGAAATTTTGCACACACGTCCCAAATGACAAAATGACTCTACAGAAACTTTAGAAATTCTATTCCAACCCTCAGATCAAAATCTCACCTATCAACCGGAATTCGCCAAAATACTAACTCCGCCAATTCAAGCCTGATGCTACATCGGACCTCCAAAATCATTTCCGATCACACTCCTAAGTCATATATCATCCCCCGAAGCTAACCGAATCATCAGAATTCAAATCCGAACCCCCTAACTCAATAGTCAACATCCGGTTGACTTTTCCAACTTAAGGCTTCTTAAAAGAGACTAAGTGTCTCATTTCTTATTAAAACTACTTCAAATCAACTCGATTACACAAGATATGGATAATGATGCATAAGGAAGCTAAATATGGGGAAATCAAAGCGGTAACTCATGAGACGACAGGTCGGGTCGTCACGACACTAATCCAGCCTTACCTATTTATCAAAAATACAATTTTAAGTCGTCCCTTGATTTAAAAAATTCAGTAAATTAAAATTTAGCATGGTAGAAAAATCTCCAGTATTGACACATTTGAAGTAGAGCTGCTTATCGGGCGGATTGAGCGACTTTTTACTCTTAACGGTTTGGCTTAACGGTTATCGGCTTTTAAATGTATTAATTTGTTAGCCACCCGATAAGATATCGGGTGGATTGGTATCGGTTTAGCTCTTATCGGACGGTTATCGGGCAGTTTATCGGCCTAACATATATATTCACTAAATATTTTCTATTCTCCTCGTCTTAGAAATAATGATTGCCATAAAAAGAATAACATTTCAGAGGCAATATGATGCATTCAATTTGCTTTGCCAGAGTCACTCAAGTTCAGCTTAGCCAAATTTTGCTATAAGCCCCACTACTTACTGCATATCAAACTTTAGTTGATATGCAATAAGTATTAATAGTTGATCCTTTTAAATAGCTGCATGAATGAATAAACAAGTCCACAACAATACAAAGTATTAATAGTAAACAGTGTTGGATAAAACTGAGAAAACACTACAAAGATAAACTTAGTAACCAATCCAATAGTTCAACATTCAAGATCACTTACTGAAACAAAACTTTGCGCTCAATATTCAAGACCACTTCTACAGAAACAAAATTTTGCGCCCAACCATTAGGAACATATGGGTTTGTTACTTTGTTTAGAGATAGAGACTGAACAGAACAAACAAACTTTTGTTTTTGTTAATCATTTTCAAGGGTTTTAGTTTTTTTATATTTAATATATATAAATAAAAATAAACTTTATATATATATATATATATATATTCTTAACGGATTAACGGTTTAGCCGTTAAGAAAATTGAATAATCCGCCCCCAAACCAATAAGCAGTTAATAAAAAAAATTTAATCCGTTCCCCGTTCGTTAAGCCGTTAAGCCGTTACCAATAAGCCATTAAGCTTCGGTTCGGATCGGTTTTAGGTTTCGGATAAGTTTTGAACACCCCTAATTTGAAGTCCAAAAGGCAAGCATGCTTTAAACATCAATGGGTTTTAAACATTTTATTTTTATTTAACATTATTCTTAGTGCACATTACTTTTATAACTCGGTATTTTGCAAAAATTAATTGTATTACGAATAATTTAGAGTAAATTACTTATGGTGTCGATATCTTGCTACTAACTCTTTTTGGCTAATGCGATATGAAGTTAGCCAATTGTGACCCATAAAATCTCTTAGAGAACATGCTATGACTCATAAACTTGCTTTACTTAACGAGTTTCTCATTGCTTAGGTTTCAAAATTTTCCTGGTGCAAGACTTTGTACTTTCTCTTTTTTGTCTCTTAGAAAGTGCATCTCGAGGTACTTCTTTATTGATTTTCCTATTGGTAGCTTATCATCTTGGTTATGTATATCCATGAAAAATTCGACCTAGATAGTACGCTGAAGTAGTTGAGAGCTATAGGAGTTTGTTAACTGTGACGACCCAAAGGGTCATCACCTGTTTTCTTTCTCATTCCATGCTTTCGAGGCCTTTAAAACCTTATTTTTAGTCACCTCAATTTGCATACGCAGTCCGGACGCGTAGTCGGAAAGCTTAAATGTAAAATTCTATGAATAATGCTAAAATTTGGTATTAAAATGAGTAAATTTGACCTTGGTCAACATTTTGGGTAAACGGACCCGGATCCATAATTTGACGGTCCCGGAAGGTCCGTAGAAAAATATGGGACTCGGGCATATGTCCGAAATTGAATTTTGAGGTCCCGAGCCCGAGAAATAAATTTTTAAAAGAAATTATTTTTCTGAAATTGTCAAGGAAAATGGAAATAAAAATTGATTAGAACGTGTTGGTATCGGGCCCGTATTTTGGTTCTGGCACCCGATACAGGTCTTATATGTGTTTTAAGATATTTCTGTGAAGTTTGGTTGAAATCAGACATCGTTTGACGTATTTCGGACTTAAAACTCTAAATTTGAAAGTTTATGGAGTTTGATGAAAAACTAGTGATTTTGAGGTCTGATTCATTGATTTTGATGTTATTTTGGCGATTTGATCGCACTGTTAAGTTGGTAAGGTGTTTTTGAGTTAGTGTATGTGTTTGGTTCGGAGCCCCGAGGGCTCGGGGGTATTTCGGAGGTGTTCCGGGAAGTTTTAGAACTTAGAAAAGTTGCGGAAATTCTGCAACAGGTGCCCAGACATTTCCTTCTTCGCGTTCGCGCCTTTTCTCCCGCATTCGCGATGCCTTAATTTCCCTTCCTTTGCATTCGTGACCCAGCTCTCGCGATCGCGAAAATTTGCAGCCTTCTTCATCGTGTTCGCATGTGGTCTCACGCGTTCGCGTAGGTCAATTTCCTGGACCCCAGCAAATTCCTTCTTCGCGTTCGCGTTTCCCTTCCGTGTTCGCATAGACCAGACTTGGGACCCCAGTATTTCTTCTACGCATTCGTGTTATGCTTCTCGCGAATGCGATGTCCTGCCCAGTTACCCTTCGCGAACTCGATTCTCTTCCCGCGAACGTGAAGGGCAATTTTGCCCAGCTAAATTTTAATTTCAAAAACAGTAGCTACGGGAATTTTTCATTAAAAACTCGAACCCCTTCTTATACAAAGTTTCTAGGCGACTTTTAGAGCATTTCTTCACCAAAGCTTCTTGGGTAAGTATTGTTTAACCCGTCTTCTTCATTTTCCATCATCCTTTATTGGATTCCTAAGCTTAAATCATGCAATTTAGGGTAGAAATTGGGGGAAATGGGTAGAGTTAGGGTTTTCTATATTTTCTTGATTTAGACCTTGTTTTGGGGTCAAATTCGAAAATAAACTATATATTCGGGCTCGTGGGTGAATGGGGGATTTGTTTTTGGTCCGAACCTCGTGTTTTGACCAAGCGGTCCCGGGGGCAATTTTGGAATTTTGGGAAGAAAGCTTGAAAATCTATATTTAGGCATTGGGTTTGCCTTGTTTAGCCTATATTGATACTATGGAATCCTTATTATATAGATTTGATTGAGTTGGAGCCGAATTCGAGAGGGAAAGCAGTTGTTGTGGATTGATTCGGCCGTGGAAGTTGAGGTAAGTGTTCGGTCTAAGCCTAGCTTGAGGGATTAGGAGTTGAATCATAATTGTTATTTGTCTTGTGTTGGGTACGACGTATGGTCATGGTGACGAGTATCCATGCGTCGGTGTCGAGCATGACCGTGAGTCTTAATTTTGTTAATTATGTACTCTTATTTGATCCTATGAAAGTTGTGACTGAATATTGATATTAGTTGTGCCAAGAAGATGTTGAATAGGCTGGTTATAGCTGGATCTCCCTTGCCGAGATAGTTGATTTGATATTCTTGTTCCCTTGCCAGGAAAACATTATATTATCTTGTTCGCTTGCCGGGATTAGCTTTGTGATACCGTGTTGGATTAAAATGGGAGCGAGTGGTACGCCTACCACAAATGATATTGAAAATGGGAGCGAGTGGTATGCCTACCACAAATAATATTGAAAATGGGAGCGAGTGGTACGACTACCACAAATGATATTAAAATGGGAGTGAGTGGTACACCTACCACAAATAATATATTGAAATGGGAGCGAGTGATACGCCTACCACAAATGATATTAAAATGGGAGCGAATGGTACGCCTACCACAAATGATATTAAAATGGGAGCGAGTGGTACGCCTACCACATATGATATTAAAATGAGAGCGAGTGGTACGCCTACCACAAATGATATTGAAATGGGAACGAGTGGTACGCCTACCACAAGTGATATTGAAATGGGAGCAAGTGGTACGCCTACCACGAGATATACGAAATGGGATCGGGTTGCTCACCTGCAACATGATGAGATGAATGTAGAAGTTGTCTTATTTCCTTATTACATGTTAGAAGCTTAATTGTAGACATTTATCCTGTTATCCCTGATATCTTGTTTCTATCTGTTGCCCCTAAAACATGTTCCCTTCCCCAGTTTTACTTTTTTATTCCCTGTTGTTTCTTTCGCCATACATTATATAACTACACAGGTTTATCTAGAGTCCGGTCCTAGCCTCGTCACTACCTCGCCGGGGTTAGGCCAGACACTTACCAGCACTTGGGTTCGGTACTGCTGATGCTACACTCTGTGCTATTTTGCACAGATCCAGGCGCTGGAGCAGCATTTGAGCAGTAGTATTAGATCGGGAGCCTGCCCTCAGCCCAGAGACACCGAGGTAGCCTTGCAGACGTCCGCAGGCCCGAAATCTCATCTATCTTTTATTTTCGCCTGTTATCTCATGTATATCGAGACAAACAGTTTATATTTCTTTTCAAACATTTGTATTTAGTACTCTTAGTGGTCTGTGAGTGATGTGACACCAGTTCTTGGGTAGAGATATATGGTGAATTTCGCATTATTGTTCAGTTTATTTAACTTAACTCTTCCGCATTAATTTTCATGTTTCCGCAGTTGTTTAATTATTGAACACTTGTTTTTAATTTGGTGAAAATGGCTTAAAATGAAGGAGAATAATATTTGGATGTGGCTTGCCTAGCTTCTACGAGTAGGCGCCATCAAGACTCCCGAGGGTGGGTAATCCGGGTCGTGACAAATTGGTATCAGAGCTCTAGGTTGTATAGGTCTCATAACTCACGGACAAACTTGGTAGAGTCTGAGGGATCGGTACAGAGACGTCTGTATTTATCCCCCAGAGGCTACAGAGTTAGGAAAAACTTCACATTTGTTCTTTCTTGTCGTGCGGTTTTGTTTCTCAAATTCCGATTGAACTTCTACTCTATTCTTCCGCAGATGGCAAGAACACGTGCTTCCTTATCTACCGCTCAGAAGTCCAAGCCCCGAGTAGTAGCCCCAGAGGCAGAGCCTCAGGTTGAGTTTGAGGAGGAGGTTCCAATCCTAGCAGTTTCGGTGGGCCCAACTCAGGTCCTAGGAGGGTTCATTGCCACCCCAGTTCTTCAGGACGCTCTAGTCCGATTGGTAGGCTTCGTGGAGAGTGTCATTCAAGCGGGTTTGCTTCCAGTAGCACCAGCCACTCCTCAGGCTGGAGGAGGGGTTCAGACTCCTACTACACGTACTCCAGAGCAGGTAGCTTCCCAGGTTTAGGTTCTAGTGGTTCAGCCAGTCGTGGCAGGTCAACCAGGTATAATGACTCAGCCAAGGAGTGAGATCACTTTTCGGGAGGCGGCCAATGTGGGCCGTAGAGTTGAGATGGTTCTGCCACATGGTCATGGTTCGGATAAGAGGCCCTATCATGCAGGCAGATTCAGTGGTACCTCGTCAGGAGGTAGAGGTTCTTACGGTAGAGGCCATCATCCTAGGCCCTTTCAGTCAGCTCTCTAGGTCACTCATGGTACTTCAGGTGGCCATTCAGGTCGACAAGGTCAGTGTCAGTTTCCTCAGCTACAATATTCGCGTGGATGCTATGAGTGTGGTGAGATGGTCACCTTAGGAGGGCTTGCCCGAGGTTGAGGGGTGCTCAGCTGCAGCAGTTGAGGTCTTGCCACGCTTGTGGTGACTTGAGGCACATTGTTAGATTTTGCCCTCGAGCTTCAAGCAGCTTTTAACATCAGAGTTCTCATACTAGGATTCAGGCACCAGAGGTTCCACAGCCAGCCCAGCCAGCTAGAGGCGGTGGCAGGGGTGTTAGAGGTAGAGGTAGAGGTCATAGAGGTGGAGCTCAGGCCACCAGAGGTGGAGGCCAGCCAGCAGCCAGCAAGAGGCTGAGTCTTCAGATGCAGACGTTACAGGTACTATTCTAGTTTGTGATAGAAATGCTTCAGTGCTATTTGACCCTGGGTCTACATATTCGTATGTGTCATCTTATTTTGCACCGCACCTGGTCATGCCTAGTGATGCATTGAGTATTCATGTTTATGTATCTACACCTGTGGGTGATTCTATCGCGGTCGGCAGGGTTCATCGTTCCTATGTTGTAGCGATTGGGGGGTCTTGAGACCCGTGTTGATTTGTTTCTTTTAGACATGGTCGACTTTGATGTAATATTAGGGATAGACTGGTTGTCCCCGTATCATGATATCTGGGATTGCCATGCCAAGACCGTGACCTTAGCCTTACCAGATTTGCCCCGTTTAGAGTGGAGAGGGACTCCTGGTCATTCCACTTGCAGTGTTATCTCATATGTGAAGGCTCGACGCATGATCAAGAAGGGGTGTATAGCTTATCTGGCGGATGTTCGCGATTCCAGCGCAGAGGTCCCTTCTATTGATTCGGTACCTATTGTTCGGGAATTCCCTGAGGTTTTTCCTTCAAACCTGCTGGGTATTCCACCCAACAGGGATATTGACTTTTGTATTGATCTGGCTCCAAGCACCCATCCCATTTCTACCCCGCCGTATCGCATGGCCCCGCCAGAGTTTAAAGAGTTAAAGGATCAGTTGCAGGGTTTACTTGAGAAGGGTTTTACTAGACCCAGCATTTTGCTTTGGGATGCAACGATGTTGTTTGTGAATAAAAAGGATGGTTCGATGAGGATGTGCATTGATTACGGGCAATTGAGCAAAGTTCCAATAAAGAATAAGTATCCGCTGCCAAGGATTTACGATTTGTTCGATCATCTTCAGGGTGCCAAGATATTTTCAAAGATAGGCTTGAGATCTGGCTACCATCAGTTGAGGATTAGGGCATCCGATGTCCATAAGGCATCTTTCTGTACTCGGTATGGGCATTATGAGTTCTTGGTCATGTTATTTGAGTTGGCCAATGCCCCAACAACATTCAAGGAGTTGATGAACCGAGTGTTCATGCCATATTTGGACATGTTCGTGATAAGTCTTTAGTGATGATATTTTGGTGTACTCCTGCAGCCAGGAGGAGCATGAGCAACACCTTAGAGTGGTTCTTCAGACTCTGAGAGATAGTCAGTTATATGCCAAGTTCTCCAAGTGTGAGTTCTGGCTGAGTTCAGTAGCATTTCTGGGTCACGTTGTATCATCAGAGGGTATTCAGGTGGACCCGAAGAAGATTGAGGCAGTCAAGAGCTGGCCTAGACCATCATTAGCTATAGAGATTTGGAGTTTCCTAGGGTTGGCAGGCTACTACCGTCGGTTCGTGGAGGGACTTTCATCTATTGCAGCCCCGATGACCAGATTGACCCAGAAAGGTGCCCAGTTCAGATAGTCGGATGAGTGTGAGGCGCGCTTTCAGAAGCTCAAGACAGCTCTGACTACGACACCAGTATTGGTTTTGCCCACAGGATCAGGGCTTTATACAGTTTATTGTGATGCTTCCCGTGTTGGGTTTGGTGCAGTGTTGATGCAGGATGGGAAGGTTATTGCCTATGCTTCGAGGCAGTTGAAGATTCATGAGAAGAACTATCCAGTGCATGATTTAGAGTTGGCAGCTATTGTTCACGCCTTGAAAATTTGGAGGCACTATTTGTATGGCGTGGCATGTGAGGTGTTCACTGACCACAAGAAGCAAAAGGAATTAAATTTGAGGGAGAGAAGGTGGTTGGAGTTGTTGAAGGACTATGATGTCACCATTTTATATCATTCGGGGAAGGCCAATGTGGTGGCCGATGCTTTGAGTAGGAAGTCAGCCAGTATGGGCAGTCTTGCTTATATTCCAGTCAGTTAGAGGCTGCTTTCTTTGGATGTTCAGGTTTTGGCCAATCAGTTCGTGAGATTGGATGTTTCTGAGTCCAGTCGTATGTTGTCTTGCACGGTCGCTCGTTTTTCATTAATGGAGCGTATCTATGATCGGCTATTTGATGATCCCTATTTGTGTGTCCTCAGAGACACGGTGCAGCGTGGGGGTTCCCAACAGATTACCTTAGATGATGATGGAGTTTTGAGATTGCAGGGCCGAGTATGTGCGCCTAATGTGGATGGACTTCGAGAGTTGATTTTAGAGGAGGCCCATAGTTCCCGATACTCTATTCATCCAGGCACTGCGAAGATGTATCAGGATTTGCGGCAGTATTATTGGTGGCGTAGAATGAAGAAAGATATTGTAGCATATGTGGCTCGTTGTTTGAACTGACAACAAGTTAAGTACGAGCATCAGAGGCCTGGTGGTTTATTTCAGAGGATTGAGCTCCTCGAATGGATGTGGGAGAGGATCACTATGGACTTCGTTACTAGACTTCCGTTGACTTGGAAGAAGTTCGACGCAGTTTGGGTCATTGTGGATAGGCTAACTAAGTCAGCACATTTCATTCCTGTGGCAGTCTCCTATCAGGTTCGCTGAGATCTATATTCGGGAGATTGTTCGCCTTCATGATGTGCCTGTGTCTATCATTTCGGATCGGGGTACGCAGTTTACCTCGTGCTTTTGGAGAGCAGTTCAGCGAGAGTTGGGCACACGAGTAGATTTGAGCACAACATTTCATCCCCAAATAGACGGTTAGTCCGAGCGGACTATTCAGATTTTGGAGGATATGCTCCGAGCTTGTGTTATTGATTTTGGAGGTTCGTGGGATGAGTTCTTGCCTTTAGCGGAGTTTGCCTATAACAACAACTACCAGTCGAGCATCCAGATGGATCCTTATGAGGATTTATATGGTAGGCAATGTCGGTCTTCGGTTGGATGGTTTGCGCCGGGAGAGGCTTGATTGTTAGGTACGGATTTGGTTCAAGTGGCCTTGGACAAGGTCAAGATCATTCAGGATAGGCTTCGTTCAGCTCAGTCTAGGCAAAAGAGCTATGTAGATCGTAAGGTTCGAGATGTAGCTTTCATGGTTGGTGAGCGAGTATTGCTCCGAGTGTCGCCTATGAAGGGCGTGATGAGATTTGGGAAGAAGGGCAAGCTTAGCCCTAGGTTCATTGGTCCGTTTGAGATTCTTGATCGAGTGGGAGAGGTGGCTTATAGACTGTAATGACCCAGCCGGTCGTTTTTAGAATTTACACCCCATTCCCATATTAACTGCTTCCTCTAAGTTCATTTATGCTATTTTGGGTTGACGGGACGTTCGGTGTTTGGATTCAGAGTGTTTTGGGACACTTACTCCCTAAATGAGAGCTTAAGTGTTGAAAAATGGTTCGTAATCGGAACTGTATGAATACGGCCTCGGAATTGAAATCCGATGGTTCCGTTAGCTCCGTTAGGTGATTTCGGGGTTGGGAGCGTGTTCGGAATGCATTTTGGAAGCCCGAAGCTAATTTAAGCTTGAATTGGCGAAGTTAATATTTTGGCGATTTCCGGTTGATAGGTGAGATTTTGATCCAGGAGTCGGAATGGAATTCCGAGAGTTGCTGTAGCTTCGTTAGGTGATTTGGGAGATGTGTGCAATATTTCAAGTCATTCGGACATGGTTTGGTGGGTTTTTGATCGAATACGTGTTTCGAAAGTTTTAGAAGAACTTAGGCTTTAATTCGATGTAATTCGATAAATTTGGTATTAGTCGAGGTGTTTTGATAATTGGAACAAGTTTGAATAACGTTATAGGATGTATTGGTATTTTTGGTTGAGGTCTCGGGGGCCTCGGGATGATTTCGGATGGCTAGCGGGAACTTTTGAAGTTGGAAATTTCATAAAAGACGAAAGTTGTAAATGAGTGCGCACAAGATCTCACTTTGGACGATCATATATCCCGTTATATAAGGAGTTGTGTGACCCACAACCTATTAAATTAAAGCTCCTTGAGTCTAGTTTCCAACTCAACAAACCGTTCGTCATTTGGAGGTGTATACAGGAAATTATGACCATTTTACTGGTCAGGTGTCACTCGCGCAAACGGTGCGCGAAAGCGTTTTTGCTGAGTATTCTGCCCCCGACGCACGAACGACGCGCGAACTATGTGCAAGTTCGCGCGCCTGGAACGTTTTTAAGTACCTAAGGACGGGAAATGACAGAACTTGAGTCATTTCTCAAGCCTAGGGCTTCCCCAACACCCCCAATTCGACCAAGGCATCCAATTGCACTCCTAAGGTTAGCTTTTAAGTGTGTTTTCATGGTAATTCACATCTCAATCACTAGTTACAACATGATTTTGATTGAATTTCATAGGATTTCTTCAAAAATCTCAAGAATACCCCAAAGTTGTCTTTCAAGATTTGGTCTACAAGAGGTAAACCTACACCTTAGACTTACATATATGGAGATTTTATGGAATTATGAGTATGAATCATGTATTACAACTTATGATATAGAGATTGGAGACCATAAACTCCCAATTTAAATACATGAACATGGTAGGGATTTAAATGTGTATATTTGATGGAATTTTGTTGGTTTGGGTGTGAATGGTTGATCACACACGTGATGTTAGGAGTATAAATTGCTAAAGAATGATAGTGAGATGAATTGTTGGTTAATGGTGATAGTTGGAGGAACCAATACTATAGTCATGAGGTGTAAATATCTAGGCCTACAAGATGTTTGATAATAGGCCTAAATGGCATAAGTTATGAGATTTATTACTAATATTGGCCCTATTAAATATTGTATTGTAGATTGAAGTTACATAACTATATTGGATCATCGTAGTATCTTTAAGGGGCGAATTTCGGATATGTATGGCTAAAAACCCCTTCTTTTAGAAATCGAGCTTCATCGATGTTTGTGTGATCTTTGGGCAGAATGTTTTAGAACATATATTTAGCCATTTGGATTAGTTTGTTAAGTATTATTGATGATATTAAATCAATTGTGTATAGATACGATTGAATTGGAGCCAAATTTGAAAGGAAAGGCATTGCTTAAGGATTGAATTGGCCGTAAACCTTCGAGGTAAGTGTTTGATCTAACTTTGGCTTGAGGGAATAGGATTAGAGTGTTATTAATTGTTAATTGCTAAATGATCGAGTACGGTGTATAGGCATGGTGACGAGTATCTATACACCGATGTCTAGCATGACCGTGGGTCTTTGTTGGTACTTGTTTTGGCATACCTGGGAACTCTTCCAAGCTAATTAATGATTGTCTATATAATGTGAAGAGTTTGAGGATAAATTATGAATTGTGAATTCACTGGAGCGTTGGCTCACATGATAAAAATACTATCGAGTAAGAAACGAAAGAATTGGAAAGAGATGTGATTATCTCCCTTGCCGGATGTGTAAGTTGTTGTTATTGCTCCCTTGCCGGGATTTAGTTGTTTAAATGTGTTTTTCCCTTGTTGGGACATTTCTTGTTATTATTTATTTCCCTCACCTGTTTGGTTGTGATTGTTGTTTGGGTGAGGAAGAGTGATGATGCACGAAGGGTCATACCGTGCCATTGTTAATTATATTTGCACGAAGGGTCATTCCGTACCATTGTTAATTATATTTGCACGAAGGGTCATTCCGCGCCATTGTTGATTATATTATACATGAAGGGACATTCCGTGCCATTTTTGATTATATTATGCACGATGGGTCATTCGATGCCATTGTTAATAATATTTGCACAAAGGGTCATTCCGTGCCATTGTTAATTACATTTGCACGAAGGGTCATTCCGTGCCATTGTTGATTATATTATGCACGAAGGGACATTCCGTGCCATTTTTGATTATATTATGCACGAAGGGTCATTCCATGCCATTGTTTGATTATATTTGCACGAAGGATCATTCCGTGCCATGAAATGAGAGTTATGTGAGGAAAGCACGAAGGGTGATGCCGTGCATTTTATTTGATTGTTTTGGGTGAGGACGACAGTAAAAACACGAAGGTTGATGCCGTGCAACTGTTGGATTTCTTGTCTCTATTAATTATTGTTGTGCCCTGTTTCTTATTTAAGTTGATGACTTTTATATCCGAATTGTACTCCCCCATAGTATATTTCCCTCCCTTTAACTGTTTGGTTTTGGTATTCTTTCCTTTTATTGCACATATATATATCGAACTGCACATGTTGATTTTGTAGTCCTGTCTAGCCTCGTCACTACTTCATCGGGGTTAGGCTAGGCACTTACCAGCACATGGGGTCGGTTGTGCTGATGCTACACTTCTGTGCTTTTTGCATAGATCACGGTACCAGAGCAGCTTTTGGACCACGACATTAGCACATTGAGTGGGAGCTGACTTCAGTCTAGGGACTACGAGGTAGCCTAGTTGGAGTTAGCAGGCCGGAGTCCTCTATCTTTATTTCAGTCTGTTATCTCATGTATTCGAGATAAACAGTTTTATATTTCTTTCAAACGGTTGTATTTAGTATTCTTAGAAGTTCGTGAGTATTGTGATACCAGTTCTTGGGTAGAGATTTATGTTTGGATTTTTGTATCGCATCTAGTAATACTTACCTAAGTCTTCCGCTAAATTATATTATTCCGCTGTAATTATGTTATTGTTGCTAAATGTGTTAAAATAAGAATTGTTAAAAATAAAATAAAATAGAAAGATAAGTAAGAGTTGGCTTGCCTAGCTCCCGCTAGTAGGCGCCATCACGACTCCCGATGGTGGGAAATTCGGGTCGTGACATAGACTTGCATTTCCGCCTAGCTTATCAGCCGTGCATCTAGTTTTCCATGTATCCATGCTTCGGAGGTATCACGGAGATCCAGCCCACGTGTTAGATTTCAGCACTCTCCAGTTGGACAAGGACTTGTCTTACAAGGAGGAGCCGGTAGCTATTCTGGACTGGCAGGTTTGTCAGTTGAGGTCCAAGAGTTTTCCCTTCTGTTTGTGTTCAGTGGAGAGGTCTGCCTCCTGAGGCATCGACCTGGGAGTCCGAGTTCGATATGCGGAGCCGTTATCCCCACCTTTTTCCCGACTCAGGTACTCCTTTCTTTTGTCTGTTCGAGGACGAACAGTTGTTTTAGAGGTGGACAATGTGACGATCCAAAGGGTCATCACCTATTTTCTTTCTCATTCAGTGCTTCCGAGGCCTTGAAAACCTCATTTTTAGTCGCCTCAATTTGCGTGCGTAGTCTGGGCGCGTAGCCGGAAAGCTTAAATGTAAAATTCTGTGAATAATGCTAAAATTTGGTATTAAAATGAGTAAATTTGACCTTGGTCAACGTTTTGGGTAAACGGATCTAGACCCGGACCTATGATTTGACTGTCCCAGAAGGTCCGTAAAAAAATATGGGACTCGGACGTATGCCCGGAATCGAATTTCGAGGTCCCGAGCCCGAGAAATGAATTTTTAAAAGAAATTGTTTTTCTGAAATTTTTAAGGAAAATGAAAATGAAAATTGATTAGAACGTGTTGGTGTCGGGCCTGTATTTTGGTTTCGGTGCCCGGTACAGGTCTTATATGTGTTTTAAGATATTTCTATGAAGTTTCGCTGAAATCGGACGTCGTATGACGTGTTTCGGACTTAAAACTCTAAATTTGAAAGTTTATGAAGTTTGATGAAAAACTAGTGATTTTGAGGTTTGATTCATTGATTTTGATGTTATTTTGGCGATTTGATCATACGGTTAAGTTCGCAAGGTGTTTTTTAGTTAGTGTAAGTGTTTGGTTGGGAGCCCCGAGGGCTCGGGGTGTTTCGGGAAGTTTTAGAACTTAGAAAAGTTGCAGAAATTCTGCAACAGGTGCCCAGGCATTTCCTTCTTCGCGTTCGCGCCTTTTCTCCCGCGTTCGTGATGCCTTAATTTCCCTTCCTTCGCATTCACGACCAAGCTCTCGCGATCGCGTAAGTTTGCAGCCTTCTTCATCGCGTTCGCGTGTGATCTCACGCGTTCGCGTAGGCCAATTTCCTGGACCCCAGCAAATTCCTTCTTCGCGTTCGCGTTTGCCTTCCGCGTTCGCATAGACCAGACTTGGGACCCCAATATTTCTTCTACGCGTTCACGTTATCCTTCTTGCGAATGCGATACCCTGCCCAGTTACCCTTCGCGAACGCGATTCTCTTCCAGCGAACGCGAAGGGCAATTTTTCCCAGCTAAATTTTAATTTCAGAAACAGTAGCTACGGGAATTTTTCATTAAAAACTCGAACCCCTTCTTCTCCAAAGCTTCTAGGCGACTTTTAGAGCATTTCTTCACCAAAGCTTCTTGGGTAAGTATTGTTTAACCCTTTCCATCATCGTTTATTGGATTCCTAAGCTTAAATCATGCAATTTAGGGTAGAAATTGGGGAAAATGGGTAGAATTAGGATTTTCTATATTTTCTTGATTTAGACCTCGTTTTAGGGTCGAATTTGAAAAAAAACTATATATTCGGGCTCGTAGGTGAATGGGCGATTTATTTTTTATCCGAACCTCGTATTTTGACCAAGCGGGCCCGGGGGCGATTTTTGAAATTTGGGAAGAAAGCTTGGAAATCTATTTTTAGGCATTGGGTTTGACTTGTTTAGCCTATATTAATACTATGGAATCCTTATTGTATAGATTTGATTGAGTTGGAGCTGAATTCGAGAGGGAAAGCAGTTGTTGTGGATTGATTCGGCCGTGGAAGTTGAGGTAAGTGTTTGGTCTAAGCCTAGCTTGAGGGATTAGGAGTTGAGTCATAATTGTTATTTGTATTGTGTTGGGTACGACGTATGGGCATGGTGACGAGTATCCATGCGTCGGTGTCGAGCATGACCGTGAGTCTTAATTTTGTTAATTGTGTACTCTTGTTTGATCCTATGAAAGTTACAATTGAATATTGATATTAGTTGTGCCAAGAAGATGTTGAATAGGCTGGTTATAGCTAGATCTCCCTTGCCGGGTTAGTTGATTTGATATTCTTGTTCCCTTGTCGGGAAAACATTATATTATCTTGTTCCCTTGCCGGGATTCTCTTTGTGATACTGTGTTGAATTAAAATGGGAGTGAGTGGTACGCCTACCACAAATGATATTGAAAATGGGAGCGAGTGGTAAGCCTACCACAAATGATATTAAAATGGGAGCGAGTGGTATGCCTACCACAAATGATATATTGAAATGGAGCGAGTGGTACGCCTACCACAAATGATATTAAAATGGGAGCGAGTGGTACGCCTACCACAAATGATATTAAAATGGGAGCGAGTGGTACACCTACCACAAATAATATTAAAATGGGAGCGAGTAGTACGCCTACCACAAATGATATTGAAATGGGAACGAGTGGTACGCCTACCACAAGTGATATTGAAATGGGAGCGAGTGGTACGCCTACCACAAGATATACGAAATGGGATCGGGTTGCACACCTGCAACATGATGAGATGAATATGGAAGTCGTCTTATTTCCTTATTACGTGTTAGAAGCTTAACTGTAGACATTTATCCTGTTATCCCTGATATCTTGTTTCTATTTGTTGCCCCTAAAGCATGTTCCCTTCCCCAGTTTTACTTGTTTATTCCCTGTTGTTTCTTTCTCCATATATTATATAACTGCACAGGTTTATCTGGAGTCCGGTCCTAGCCTCGTCACTACCTCGCCGGGGTTAGGCCAGACACTTACCAGCACATGGGGTCGGTGCTGCTGATGCTACAAACTGTGCTATTTTGCACAGATCCAGGCGCTGGAGCAGCATTTGAGCAGTAGTATTTGATCGGGAGCCTGCCCTCAGTCCAGCGACACCGAGGTAGCCTTGCAGACGTCCGCAGGACCGAAATCTCATCTATCTTTTATTTCCGCCTGTTATCTCATGTATTTTGAGACAAACAGTTTACATTTCCTTTTAAACATTTGTATTTAGTACTCTTAGTGGTCTGTGAGTGATGTGACACCAGTTCTTGGGTAGAGATATATGGTGAATTTCGCGTTATTGTTCAGTTTATTTAACTTAACTCTTTCGCATTAATTTTTATGTTTCCACAGTTGTTTAATTATTGAACACTTGTTGTTAATTTGGTGAAAATGGCTTAAAATGAAGGAGAATAATATTTGGATGTGGCTTACCTAGCTTCTACAAGTAGGCGCCATCACAACTCGCGAGGGTGGAAAATTCGGGTCGTGACATTAACCTTCCCAAAGAGAAAATTTTCTAGCATTGTTATACGCTATACACGATAAAATAGTTTCAGGAAGGGATTTACAAAACAAGAAATTTAAATACCGGTTGAATGACTTGACGCGAGCGCATCATGAGGAGATGTCACTTTCAGGACGCTCCATTGGGATCAACATTCTCAATTTATATATATATATATATATATATATATATATATATATATATATATATATATTTTCTCTTACTTGTTTGATGAAATTCTTGGCTTCAAACAAAGACATTAGATGATATCTAACAAACAATAACGTATTGATTCCTCCAAAGATTGTAAAAGAAAGTCATAAAAATTTAGCAAATCAGACACAATTGTATATAGTTAACTGCAAAGAGCTTCTTCGAGAACAAAGAGGACCAAGATTATCTTTGAAGTATCTGAAAGACTTTATACCAGATTTAAATTTTCAGTTTCCACTTTAAATTGATTCGTGAAAATCAGTTTCTTTCATTCGTGAATAAGAAATGAAAGGCTAAAAGCCAAATAATTACAACCAAAATTCCTCAAGTCTCTCTCTACAATTATATCTCTCATTCTCTAGCTGATAAAATTACCTGCGCTAAAACTGTCAGACATTTGTTGATAATTCCCTATTTTCTCTCTTACCTTCGGAGGATGGAAAAGACCAGGGATGCATAAAAAATTAAATATGGTTGTTGGCCAAACCAATATTATACAAACATATGAAAATAATAGTAAAAAGCAATAAGCAACACATACCTTTACTGCACACCAAATGAATCGAACATCAAAGCAAAGAGGCTAAAGCTTTCTTCCGATTATCTAGAGAGACATGTCCATTGAGCAATCAATCTTGGTCCTCTCTGGCTTTTTCCACTGCATAATGTTCCTAAAATTGAACAACACTCCAACTTATTCTATAACAGCAAAAAACAAATCCTACAAAATCAACTAAGCTAAAATCAAAGTAAGTAGAACTTGGATTGAGCACAAAGAGAGAAGAAATCTCATATCTACGATGAAAGAGAGAGGAGCAAACTTAGGAAGGCGATAAGAATGAGGAGACTGTGCGGTGGGTGCAGGAGTAGAAGCCACGTAGGTATTCTCCATATGCGACCTGAAAATCAGCTTCTTTATAATAAAAAATTTCAAATTAAAAATGACAGAGCTTCTGAATATGAAAAGCTTTGATCAACCACCTACTGCTAACATGTATCTAAATGCGATATAGGATCAGTAACTTACTAAAGATCCATTAAAACATTGAAACAAATTATCAACTTTCTCATACTATCAGTAGATACAACCATTGATAACAACGCCATAATATTGTCGCCCTACACCCCCTTCCACAATAACTGAAATGCGAATTTATGTTTTGTAAAATCTTCAGCTATAACAGTTAAGTAATATAGGAAAATAACATCCCGATTGTCATAAATCAAATATATAACTTTGTGTATTGCTAGTCAGATCCAATAAATGATTTTAAAAGATTGACTCGTCAAAAAGTTGGGACTCTATAGAATACTTAGAGCCAATTGACTATACTATCCGCTTAATAATTTCTGACATGAATTTGAACTACTTCAGAGGTAGAATTTGAATTAATGATAGCCTTTGAATTTAGCAATCCTTATATATCGTATTAATAATCAAAATATGGTCGAAAGAAAAAATCTCTATTTGATAAACCTTTCCTAAACCTATGAATTTAATAGGACCACCCCCAAGAACAAAAGACCCGATGACTGAGTTAAAACTTATAGTAGCAATAAGCGAGAGCAAAATCTAATCAAAGTACAAAAGAGAAAAAAATTATCACATCGTTGAAGTTTTATATCTATTGAAATAAAGGCAGTAAATGCTTATAGGCTAAAACAAACAGTAATCTTCTTTTCAAAATCCTATGCAGAACGAAGACCAAGAATGACAAATTGATGATAGGGGTAGGGTTACCTCACAAGAAGAAAAATAAACAGGAATCAAACTAAAGAAGATTACCTGAGTTAAAGCCTAACAATTGAAGCCTTTCTGCAGATGGTGCAAACAATTGAATCTCGTTCCTGTTATTCAGACATAGAAAAACAAAATTAGTAATAGTTTATTGTGAGAGATCCATGAAAGAGCAGAAGAGGGGAGATGAAATTAAAGAAAGAAACATAAGAAGAGAACTAAAGAAGATAAAAATCTCCAAACTAAGCAATGTGAGATTTTACCCAAAATTTTCTTCTTCTTAATTAGGCTTATCAACCAGATCAGTTGGATAGCAAAACTAAAAAGGACGAAGAAAACCCAAAATGAAAAGAATTAAGGAAAAAGAAGAAGATATGTGCAGAACTAATTGAAGAAGAAACATACTTGCAGCAAGAACACAAACATATCTGGAGAGCAAGAACACAAACAGGAAGAAGACGGTGGAAACAAAAGGTGTACTATTTGAATTGTAAGTACCAAAAAAAATATAGGAAAAAGTTAAGTTGTCAGGTAGCTGTAATGATATCAAATACCCGTAAAGGTCTTGGAAAAATAAAGTTGTTAGACAGCTATAATGAAATCAATTACACGTAGGGTTTTCGGAAATATTTCAGCGACACGTATATAAGGAGATATCTGAAAAGATTAAAACGCGCTCGAATAAAAGTTAATGACCTTAAACAGTCATGTCGAAAAACTTGCTCTTCTATAATATAGAAAAGAGTAAGAGACGTATATGTTTTAAAATCAGTTAACTTTTTAAAAATAAAAAAAAATTGAAATTTTGAATTAAATAAAGATTTTTTCTTGGAAGAAAAATTTACAGTCTTCATGGTTCAAAAGTAGATAAATTTTGAAGGAGCATTTATTTCCAAATAATTTTGAATTAGTAAATTTTTTTAAAAATAAACAAATCTAAAATTTTGAATTAAATAAAACTATTTTATTGGTCTTCATGGTTCATAATTAAAGAGTCAAAAACATATGTTTTAAAATGTGTAATTTTTAAATAATAATCTAAAATCAGTTTTTCTTTTTAAATTTAAAGATTAATAAACATATGCTTTAAAATCAGTTATGTTTTATAAAATAAAGGAATCTTTAATATTTTAAAATAAAAGATTAGGAAAAGTGGGTTCTATGTGCAATTTGATTTTTAAACAATGTATGTTAAAATCAGTTAAAGAGTAAACAATGTATGTTAAAATCAGTTAAATTTTTAAGATGTATGTTTTAAAGTAAGTTAATTTTATTAAAAATAAATAAATCTAAAATTTTGAATTAAATAAAGCTCTTTAAAATAAAATTTTTTGTCTTCAGGTTCAAAGTTATGGAGTCAAAAACGTATTTTTTAAAATGTGCAATTAATGTTTAATTTTTAAATAATAATCTAAATCAGATTTCCTTTTTAATTTTAAAGATTAATAAATGTATGCTTTAGAATCAGTTAACTTGTTAAAAAGAAAAAAAATCTTTAATATTTTAAAAATAAAAAAATTTGAAATTTTGAAGGAATTTTCAAAATAATCTTCCAGCTCCTATTTTTTGGAGGATTGTCCTAAAGTACCAAGTGGATGATTCCACTTGGCTTAATGAGGATGCTTCTTCCTCTCTTTTTAATTATAGATAGAAGATTGTAGCTATGTATTATAATTTTTTAAAATATATTTATTTGCGATAAATATAGTGTATAAGTTATACCATGTAAATTATATTTGGAATTTATATCTCAATTTTAAGGGAATTTGGCGAAAATTCGAATTGATTTTGGTTGAAATTTCATATTGAAACTCGAAGATGACATGAATATATTATATAACATCTTAAACGACATATACACCTAACATAATTATATATAAATGATGAATTAACAAAATATCTATCACATAATATCTTTGTCACGACCCAGATTTTCTACCCTCGGAAGTCATGATGACGCCTACTAATCAAAGCTAGGCAAGCCAACTGTTTGGACCAATTATCTTTTCCCATTTTTAATACTTTAACAATTAGGAAACAATAGCTTATAAACAACGAAATTTTTAAACAAGCGGAAGAAATGATAAAATATTTGAATAAATATCCAATACAACATCTTAAGCAAAATCTACCCAGAACTGGTGTCACGCTTTGCAGACAGTCTAGAATTACTACAAACAAGGTCTGAAAGATAAATAATACATTGTTTCTGAAATATGTAAATGAAATAGGATGAAGGGATAGAGGGAGACGCCTGGGCCTGCGGACGCCTGCAGGACTACCTTGGATCTCCGTATGGACTGAAGGCAGCCACCCAAGCTAAGGTCCAAAAGCTGCTGCTCCGGGATCTGCTCACAGTGCATAGTGTTATATCAGCACAACCGATCCCATGTGCTGGTAAGTGCCTATCCTAATCTCGGCGAAGTAGTGAGGAGGCTAGGACCAGACTACCAAATAAACCTGTGCAATTATATCATATACAGTGGAAAAATAAAGCAGAAATGTATAGTTAAGAATGGGAGGGGGAAACATGCTGCGGGGGAATGTCTTTTACCAACAGTAACTCAGGAGAAAATCATAAAGAATGATTAAAATTTGCAGCCTAAAGAATAAGGAAACCATAACAAAACAATAACTACTTTTATCCTTTAATGATGCGGCGCGCAATCCGATCCAAATCATATATACAAACACTATTTTGGCGTGCATTTCGCGCCCCCTTTTCCCCTCTTTGCATCAGAAAATCGGGTTTTCCACATTTTGGTATAGGATAACTCATTCCTTTTGGGAACTGAGTTTTGCATTTGAAGATCCGTCACCTAATGATTTGAGGTACATTAGGACACCTATAAGGTTCACTTTTAAGTCTATTTGATAACCAGAGATAGGGTAAAGGCTTGAAATTATCCTAAGGAAAATGTGTTAGGCACCCCTCAAGATCCACTAGTGTGGTTCCCGGCCCGATAGTTTTTTGTGAATTTGTACAATTAGTAAGTAAATAAATATAGGCTCAAATAGTAGGGCATTTAAGTTTAAACACATAAGAGTTTGAAAACAATTAGGAGGTGAATTTTGAAAAGAAGTTACAATTCTATATATATTTAAAGGAAAGGAAAGAGGGGGAGGGGGGAGGATCCTAGGTTTATTTGTAATATGGATCACATTTGCAATACCCGGTAATTATTCCTTAAAAGGGGGGCTATACGTAGTAATAGCGCACTGGTCACTATATCCATATCTACCCTTCCCACCCCGTCAAGGTACTAAAGTGCGGATTGATCTCGATCACTATTGCATGTTACTACCCGTCCTATTCCTATCAATCCCGGAGGAACTTAGGACTACTATTCCTAAAGGGGAGGAATATTAAGATGACTTTTAGGTTTCAAAAGGTGAAAAAGCTAAGGCGACATACTGCCCATTAAGGGGAAACATCTAAACAACTAAAGGCTCATGTATACCTCCTCAAGCAAAGCATATAAATAGCATGACTTAAACACAATCAAGGTCTGAATCTAAAGTACTAAGGCAAGTGGAGTTTCAGTTGTTGAAGCAGACCAATTTATTACATAACTCAGATAAGAAGTCCGAATCAGGCCTGTCTACTGGTTGTAGCAATTACTAATTAACAGAGGCGGGTTCAGCTTCATTTGTTGTCACCTAAGGCTTGCCTAAGTGTTTGGG
>MU673735.1:215232-230895 GCA_026770625.1 Nicotiana glauca | reverse complement strand
GGGGGGGGGGGGAGGGAGTCCTAGGTTTATTTGTAATATGGATCACATCAATGCAATACCCGGTAATCACTCTTCAAAAGAGGGGCTACACGTGGTATTAGCGCACCGATCATCATATCCATATCCACCACTTCCTACCCCGTCAAGGTACTAAAGTACGGATTGGTATTGACCACTATTGCATGCTATTACCCGTCCCATTCATATCAGTCCCGGAGGAACTTAGTACTACTATTCCTAAAAGGGGGATATTATGCTGACTTTTTGGTTTCAAAAAGTGAAAAAAAGCTAAGGCGACATACAAAACATTAAGGGGAAACATGTAAACAACTAAAAGGCTCATGTATACCTCCTCAAATAAAGCACGTAAATAGCATGCCTTAAACAATCAGGGTTTGAAACTAAAGTACTAAGGCAATGGGAGTTTCAGTTGTTGAAGCAGACCAATTTATTACATAACTCAGATAAGAAGTCCGAATCAGGCCTGCCTACTGGTTGTAGTAATTACTAGTTAACAGAGGCGGGTTCAGTTTTATTTGTTGTCACCTAAGACTTGCCTAAATGTTTGGGGTGAGATCTTATAAACAGGATAGCTATTACTGATTCATAATGTGTCAAAGCAGTAACCATTTTTTAGAACGAGCGATTTGAGATCCTATAGACATGCTTTCTAAATCATATTAATAAGAAGAGAGAAAGTTGTTCTAAAAAATTAGTTCAGAACAGTATGAGTTGAACTGATTTTAGACTAGACCAGATTCAGATTCTATAGACATTGATATTTATTATTGTTAATTTTAATTTCTATAGATATGATATCTAGTTGAACGTGAAATGAAGCAGATAGGATTTGCTTGAAATTCCTATAGGCATGCTTTCTATGAAAAGAAAATGATTTTAGCCCATTAGACATGATGCCGAATTATAACCATTTATATCCTAAGAGCATGGTGTCTAAGTGTGGTAGCAAAAATGCAGAATTTAAGACAAATCCTATAGGCATGTTATCTAAATGCAGAATTTAAATAGGTCCTATAGCCAGGTTCTCTAAATGCAGAATTAAACATGCGGACTAAAAGAAAACAAGTCCTATAGGTATATTATCTAAATACTAAGTTAATCACACAGAAAATAGGTACTATAAACATGTTCTCTACCCTTTCTAATAGTTAAGCATGCACAATTACCTAGCCCTTTTTTTCACTAACCAAAAGAAGAAGTTATAACCAGAGAAAGCCTGATTATGACTTCCTGTCTGAGTTATGGAACAAAACACCTCAAATGCCACTTGTTTCAAAGCCTTTCTTAGACCTGGGTGTGTCAAAGTTCCCTAAGGGTCTCAAGGGACCCCGGGCAGTGCTTACACCCAAGTTTGCATAACCAGATAGAGATGAGTGCAGTGTGGAAGGGCCAGCCCTTATGTGTCCAAGTTCAAAGGGAGCTCATGGGTCCCAAGGCAAGGCTCACACAAAAAGGGTAGAACCTAAGTCTATGAGTATAATGCACGAATAGAGATTTAAAACTGAGTGGAGAATAGAGAGGGGTAAGGGTGATTGGAAAGTAGTAGTAGTAAAGCTAACAATACACAGAATCAACATTTCTTCATACAATGGGGTCAGGGGTTTGGGAATTCATTGCAGGGAGCATATGACCTTAGGAAGGGGTCAGGCTTGGGCATGTAAATTAATAGATGTTGCTGGCATGCCCCCAAACCAACCAAGGAATAGAAACACATAGGGGGTATGGGGTTCATAAGTCATAATAAGTGACTGACAGAGTTCATACATAAGAAAACATTAATTCAGAAGAGAAAGGGGCAGATTACAGTATGCTCAGTAATGGAACTTGATTAAACACAAGCAGAAAACAGGCAAGAGTGAAGGAAATAGTAAAGAAACATATTGTTGTTGATACTGGAAAATTAATTAGAACATACCAATAAAGAAGCAAATGTAGAAAGAAAAGTAAGTAAATTTCCCACATCCTAGCCTTGCTTTCGGTCGGCTAGGTAAGGCAGCAACACAAGTAGTAACAGAGAAAAGAGAGAGAGAGAGGTTTTAGTGAGATGTGTGTTCTGAACTCGTTCCTTGTTGTTCGTGTGCTTGAAAGAAGAGGGGTGCATGGTATATATAGCTTTTTGAAAACGAGTGAAGGAGAGGTAATAAGTAAAGTTTTAGTACAAATATGAAAACAATCAACAATCAGAATCAATTATACAAGTGATTCCCTTTAATTAAGGAATCACTTGTTTAACAGGTAGTAACAGATTCAAATAAGGAAAGAGATCAATTTAGAGACATACTGATTATTGCCATAAAAGAAGTAGTACAAACATTAAGTAAGTAATCAAGTCTAAGTACAGAAATATACTTATTTTGGGAAAAGAGTCAGTAAGGCAAAGTATCACAGTAAAGGGAAAAGAATCAATCAATTCCAAACATGCGAGTGAAATTAGAAATTAGGGTTCATAAAATGGAAACTTTAGAAATCAGTCACAAGATAAAGATCAATCAAGAAAGAAACTTCAGCATATAAATAAAGTGAACAAGGTCATCAGACATGCAAGGCCAAACTTATCGACAAAAATTACAAATAGGCAGTAGTGGCAGAAATAAACTAGGGTTCAGTAGTAAAGCAAACATTCGAAGCATAGTAATCAAGTAGGTTAATTCACATTGAATCAACAGGGAAGAAAACAGAGCATCAGTAACATGCAAAGGTTTCATAGTAGCAGGCGAGGAAACCTTTTGAAAAGTTAGGGTTTCAGCCATAGCAGGGTTGAAACATTGTAAAAATCATATAAGTCACATAAAGAAAAGAAAGTCTAAAACAAAAGCTTTTAGTCGAGTCAAGTACTCAAACAAACAATTTCAGACCCAAAGACCTAGGACTTTTCAACAACAATCGAATTTTGTAAAAAACATGGTAACGCAAATAAGTCAAACAAGAATGAGGAACTTAGTTAAACAAGTATACATTTACACAAACAACTTCAGGATTCGAATGAGACCCAAAAGAAATTAGGGGTTTTCAATATGCCGACTCAAGTAGAAGGAAATCATAACAAACAGTTCATAGTAAAGTCATAAAACAACATCGAGAATCAGAGAAGAAATTTTTGAAATAACTTAAAGGAAAACCCTAATCAGAACAATGAAGAGTCATTTGAAAGCAACGTTGACGAACCTTCAAAAAACACTTAAGAAAGTTATAGCAAGTACAAATCTAAAGCAAGTCTGAAAGAAAGTTAAAAGATCTTAAAGATAAGGGTTTCAAAAAACCCAGAAAGGGTGAGAAAGGCCTTGAAAGTTTCCGATCTAACCAGGAAAGTCAAGGATCTGCCTTGAAAGGCCATGAGTGGCCGGAGAAAGGTCGTAGATGGCCGGTGAAGAGCCATGGATAAAGGTCAAGCAGGGACTGGACCAAACTCCTTCGAAGTCTGGTCATAAGACCATAGAACCAAACACATAGAAGCCATGGAAGGCTGGTACAGGTCTCAAACGACCACGGAAAGCCATGGTGGATTAGGGTGGCGGCGGCTAGGATTTGGGTGGTGTTGCAGAGAGAGTTTAAGAGGAAGAGGATTCTAAGCCGGCGGATTGTATCAAATGATAGGGTTCTGGGGTCGTTTGGGATTAATTAAGGTAAGGGTGAATACTAGTTGTTGATCTGAATGATCCACAACCCGGATTAAAGAGGGTAGGTAGAGGTCCGGGTCTGGGTTGGTTCAATTTTTAATTGGGTCGGGGTTTAATTGGGATTGGGCCGGGGAAATTGGGTTTGATTTGGGGTCAATTTCAGGCTATAATTGAAATGAAATCTGGCTAGATTTAAATAGCCATTTTCCCTATTTATTTTATAAAAATAGCAAATTAACCTCTGGAAATAAATTGAAAGCACTAAGATGATTTATAATGTATAATTAACTATTTAGAAATACTGGAGTTAATTTTTGTAAATGTAAACGTAATTAAATCCTAAAAGAGGCTAATATTGCAATTATACAATTTAGCTTTTAAAAATACTAAATAAATTTGTAAAAATATGCAAAAAATCATCTTCGCTATATTTTAGCATAAATATAAAAGTTCAACAAGTGAATCACCAAAAGTTATAATTTTAGAAATTATCATTGGGTTTTTATGGATAAAATTGGGGAATAAATTCATTTAAAACATTAAAAATTGAGAAAAAATAATGAAACACTTGGACATACATTATATATGCATACATATGCTATTTTAAAGGTAACTTGCATATTAAAATATATATAGGGAAAAATTGGGTATCAACAGCTGCCCCTCTTTACCCGGAAAGGATGAAAGAGTTGTCGGGTCAAGATATGATAGCCAATTTTGACTGAACAAAACGGTTTGAAGAAGATAGGCTATTTCCTGGCTTCTGAGCTACCTATATATCCCTGATTTTACAGGAATCAGGCTATACGTAGTTTAGGATCCATAGGTGGAGTATGCCGACGGGTACTTTCCAAGAACGGACACAATGTTTTGGTCAGGGTGAGTGAAATTCCTACGTAAATGGTTATGTTTGATGTGGCTGCGGGCACTGGAGCAGAAACGCTCTTACCGGGACGTCTGTTGCTTACCGATTTACTGTAATACCGCATAAATTTGGCTTAGGTATGAATGAGTTAAAGGAGTAGTAAGGTTATATTTTGGACATATGAAGTTCTATCGGGATGATTATGGGTGAAAATAGTTGTTTCAAAATCAAGATGGAAAGAGAGGTGCATAAGATTTGACAAAATCGACTAAGTTTGCAGAAGGTCTATCTTCCATCAAGTTTTAGAGAAGATGTATAAGTAATTGGGGAAAACACAAAGCATGAAAGTTGTAGGCCTTCGAAATAGCTTTCCAAAGATATATTATTAAGCCCGAACAGATCTTTGTTCAAAAAGTTATGCGCGTCTTATAGAACAGTATGTGATATGCGCGCCGGTAGCGCGCCCATTAGTGTGGCCGCGCTAATTTTGAGGCAGTGTTACTGCCGTTTAGCGCAGTCAGTAGCACGGGCAAGCCTCCAGTAGCGCGGGCATGCTAGTGGGGGGGGGGGAGGTCATTTTGAAGCTATATTTCGTCCCGCACATACCCAAAACATAAAAACTTGCTCTAGAAAGGAGAACTCTCAAAAACCTTACTCCTTAAGGGTCCTTCCACCATCCAAGGTAAGTTCTAATGGTGATTCTAAGTTAATTTTAATTTTCTAATATCTTATTAATATGGATAAACCCTCCAAATCATTAGATATTTGATTGGGGCATCGTTGTTGAGAGAAGGAACCCTAGAACTCGAATTCAAGGGGATTAAACGTCAAAAAGGTAATATCTTCACCCTCTAATTGATTCTATTATTGAATTAATGATTATAGACTCTAGTTCATGAGATATGAGTTGATGGGTTTGATAAAAAAGCATGAACGGTGATAGGTTTGGGTTGTTGATTGGTTATGGGTATTGTTTACCTTATGGGTGATAAAAAATGATGTTGATTATAAGAAATTTGAGACTTTAGAATTTATCTAGGATCAAGATAATGGCTTGTTGGGTGTAGAAACACCATTAATAAGGACCATGAAGCTTTATGTCACCAAGTGTTTGAGAAAATATTTGAGTGACTAAAACATGAGAATTATTTCTAATATGGAATCCCTTTGACTTGTATTGATATAGATTGAAGTTGAAAGGGTTGACGAATGTTGTATTACGCTCAAGAGCAGTAAGTTAAGGTATGTGAGGCTAACTCTCTATGTTTGGAAATTTTAATGATTCTCCCTACACTACGTTCTTTTACGACGTTACCAATTGCCTCAGAAATATAGTTAAGCCTAGTTCCTGGAATAGTTGTAGAACTTCTATTCTTTAGCTTCATAACTCATTCACCACTTTCATTCTGAACGTTGTGAACTCAGTGCGTATTCAATATAGACTTGGGTTTGATGCCTCCGAGTCATAGTATAGATTACTCAGTATGCCATAAACAGTTGAAGTTTCAGTGTTCATAATCACTTCAAGAATACATGTCTTAGTCTAGTCCCATTCAGTATTCCAGTATTATATAACTCAGTGTGATCCAGTATTCCAGTATTATGTAACTTAGTGTGATCCAGTGTTCCAGTATTATGTAACTCAGTGTGATCCAGTATTCCAGTATCATGTAACTCAATGTGGTTTAGTATTTCATTATCATGTATTGCAGTTTGATTCTCAGTTCCTAAATGTTGAACACCTGTATTTGGGCCTGAGGCCGCAGTTTATACTTTATGCATCTTTGGGCCTGAGGATGCAGTTTATGCTTTATGCATCTTTGGGCCTGAGGCCGTAGATTATGCTTTATGCATCTTTGGGCCTGAGGCCACAGTTTATGCTTTATGCATTTTGGACCTGAGATCACAGTTATGTATACGTATACTTGGGCCCGAAGCCGCAGTTGTGCGCGCGCGCACACACACACACACACATATATATATATATTAGGCTTGAGGCCGCAGTTTAATATTCAGATAAACAGGTTGTTCATCATTCAGAAGAGGGAGTTATTCATATCCTTACTTCCTTTGTTCAATTCAGTTATTAGTTATCATTTCAGTTATCAGTTATCAATTATCAGTCCAGTTATCAATTATCAGTTATCAGTTATCAGCTATCAGCTATCATTTCAGTTTCAGTTTTAATAGCTATCATTTCAATACGAATTATCAATTCTCAGTTATCAGCTTAATTTCAGTTTTAGCGTTTATAATTCTTTCTTTCAGTTGCTTTACATACCAGTTCAATTCAAATGTACTAATGTCCCTTTTGCCCGTGGCCTGCATCTCACAATGCAGGTAATGATTTACAGGTTGACGATTCAGAGTGCTAGGACTCTCGTATCAGCTGTTTGGCGATCCTTAGTTCTCTCGGGGCGTTATCATTACTTTATAGTCTTTCAGTGTTTACAAATAGACAGTGTTTTCAATACTTCAATAGAGGCTTCATAGACTAGAGTAACAGTTAGACAGAGTCACATGCTTTTCATATTAAGCTATACTGGCTGCAAATATGTTTCAAAATTGTATTAGTATTTCCGCACTTTGATTTATATATCTAGACTTTCAGTATATCAGCATGTGTTAGCTTATCTTCCGCATTCAGTATGTTATGATACCACATGTTGATTCAGCCAGCCAGTTGGTTCGCTCGGTCACATGTAGTCAGGCACAGAGTGTCGTGTTATGTCCAAGCCCAGGTTCATAGCGTGATAAAGCTTGGTATCAGAGTCCTAGGTTCAAGAGTCCTAGGGAGTCTATGAAGCCGTGTCTAGTGGAGTTTCCTTTATATGTGTGTGCCGGCCACTCATATAAACGATTAACTACCAAGACATCCAGGATTGTCTCATTTCTTTCTACTCTAGATCGTGCCATGAAGCTTAGAGCAATAGTTAACCTTCTCTTCCTATCAAATTCCAAACGTATTGGATACCCAAGCGACACGCAGGAGAAATCTAAGGTCCTATAGAGGATAATTGCCCATTGGGCTATAATTATGGAGTATAGGTTGGTAAATATGAGACTTGAGAGGACGTTAAAAGTGGGATGCAATTGATAGTAGTATAGATTAGAGCATAACCTTATCAGAAAGTACAAAAGCAGTTATCATGTCTTATGGCTATTTGTTTACCTTAGTTATCAGTTATACAGTGTTTCAGTTAGCAAGTTTATGGTTATTCAGTACTCCAGTATTCAGTTATATGTTTACCAAATATCCAATTTTCAGTGTATCAAAATTTCTGGTGACTTGTGAGGATACATTGATGCCTATAGGTGCTAAAAGAAAATGTAAGTAACAGTGATCATAGCGAAATCTTCGCATATTTTAGGTCAGGATTAAGACCAAGACTCACCATATGGAGCAGGAAGTGATTTATCAGATGATGGTATACTTTGAAGGATAAGTTTGTGCATGGTAGTGTATCCGTATTTGTTTTATCTCCTAGAACAACTTCATTATTTTTTGAAAATAGAGCCACAAGTTGGATGATGATAATTTAGATGTCAGACCCTAACATTGGTCATTATGGTTTTGGACAAAAAAGGGCCTAAGGGTAAAATACCTAGGAGTCAGAAACGTTTGTTATTACCAAAGATGTGATCTCGTACAACTCATGCAAATGACTAGAAGATATGATGTATGCAATGAGAAATAAGAGCAGCCAATAGTGAATTTCAGGGAACGATTCTAAGTTGTTCATATTTATTCAAATCAGAACTAGAAGTACCATGCTAGTAAGCTACTATAAGAAGCAGGTATTGATGTAAGATAAAAGATATGGCAGTTCCCCCTTAGGTTATGTGACTAAGTGATTATCGAGGATGTTTATAGTATGATATGATTTTGTATTATATAGAAAGTTTGGGGTTAGATATTCTAATTTTATTTAAGATAGATGAATTCCCTAAGTGTGATCTATGCACATAGTTTAGAAAAAAAAGGATAGTATGCGACCATAGAATAGGGTCGAATGATGAGGGAAGTTAGAAATAACCTTATTCCTCAATCTAGTTATCCAAAGTAGAACAAGAAAACATGATTCTAGCAGGTGTTTAGTAAAAGAATAGTTAGTAAGTTTTGAGTTGATACAGTGAATTAGCAATTTCAGCAAAGCTAGTAGAGGTATAATTTGATTTACTTAGCCGGCGTAACTCTAGTGAGTGGATAATAGTTTGAAATACCTAACGCTTGTTAAAGAGCTTAAGTTAAACTTGAAGTACAGCGATAGTGAAAAAAAAATAGCTAGGCAGTAAGAGAGCCAACTACAGAAGAATAGCCTTTAAGAATTATCGAAAATGGGTCTTCCTAAGATTGATAGTGTAAGTAGAGTTAAATTATTAAGATTGTGTATGATAGTTGTGAATACATTAGATTTTTGTTATGTGAATAATTTAGTTTTTCCTACTAAAAATATATTTCTCATAAGTAAGTTGAAGATTAGTCGTCATTGAAGTAGAATGCAAAGAATTGCAGAAAATAAGGAAAGTTATTTGGATCCCAACAAAAAAAAGGGGAAGAATCCACAAGTATAAGACCTTTGGTCTCAAGGGTGATGTAAAAACCATCAATAAGTCCAGATGGAGACTTGAAACTCGAATAGTTAGCATGGGATATGAAAAATAAAATCAGTTCGGTAATGAGGAAAAATTCTATAATTACCACAGGGATTATGTCTAGCATGTGTAAAAAACACAAAGTGAGTAGAATGTTCACTGTGCTTAGTTATTGATGATAAAGTGATCACAAAAAAAAATCTATAAAATCATGCCTGTTTATGTGTTATGAGGGCAGTGCCATTGCACGTGACTTTAACATTTAGAGTACATGTCAAAGACTTAGTTCACAACAATTCTATAAGTGTTTTCAGGAAGTGCTTAAGAAGATCAAGTGTGGGAAGTATAACTCATGATTGAGGTAGATAAGACAACTCTAGTGAAAGAAGTTCACTGCTTAGCCTAGCTAGGAGTTCAATTTGGGCACTCCAAAGATAGTAGAGTTTTTGTCTAGAATATGACTTGTTCCCCCTTAGTAGGCGAAGTGAAGGAGAAATAGTTTGATGATCCCTACTTGTTGTAGTTGAAAGAGGAGATTCACAAGTATAAGATGATGGCTTTTGAATAAGGGGGAGATGATGGTACTTTGAGGTACCAAGACAGATTGTGTGTTCCATACATAGATGGACTTAAAAAGGGAAGATCATGTTAGAAGCCAATAATTCCAGGTATTCTTTCCATTCAGGCTCCCCAAATATGCATCATGACCAAGGAGATTTATTGGTTGAACGACATGAAAAAGAACGTTGCAGACTTTGTGGTCAAGTGTCCAAATTATCAGCAAGTGAAAGTCGATCACAAAGCCTAGTGTTTTATCACAGAATACACATATTTTGGGTGGAGATGGTAAATATGGAGTTTATAACAAGATTATCTTGCTCATATTGAAAGCATGACTTGATTGGATGATTGTAAATCGACTTACAAAGTCAGCACGCTTCTTGCCAGTAAAAAAAACCTACAGATTAAGCAGAAGATTATACCAAGTTATACATTCAGGAAATCGTCTGATTGTATGGGACTCCGTTGTCCGTCATTTCGGGTTGTGGTGCTCAGTTTAAAATGAACTTTTAGAAGTTCTTTCAGAAAGGATTAGGCACAAGATTTTCATCCTAAGAAAGATGGCTAGGCATAGCGCATTATTCAAACAGTTGAGGATATGTCCTTGATGTTAAAGTAATTGGGATGATCACATACCTCTTATTGAACTTGCTAATAATAACACCTACCATTCTAGTATCAAGATGGCACCATACGAAGCTATGTATGGGTGAAGGTGTAGATTACCAATTGGTTGGTTCAAAGTTGGAGAAGTGGAGTTGTTAGGACCCGATTTGGTCTATCAGACTATAAAGAAAGTTAAGTTAATTCAAGAGAGTATGAAGAGAACTCTAAGCTGCCAAAAAGTCCTATTTGAGCGTGCGGCATAGAGACCTAGAGTTTCAAGTTGATGATTGGGTGTTTCTAAAAGTTTTGATTATGAAAAGTGTTATGAGATTTGGGAAGAAGAGGAAGCATAGTCCCTGCTATATTGGGACATATTGATTCTTGCGAAGGATCAGTCACTTAGCTTATGAGTTGGAGTTTCCACCATAATTAGTGGTGGTACAATTAGTATTTCGCATTTCATGCTATAACATTCAACTTTCCAATACTCAGATTCTCATGTCAGTTCAATACTCAGATACTCATGTCAGTTCAATACTCAAATACTCATGTCAATTCAGCACTCAGATACTGATGTTAGTTCAATACTCATCTACTCATGTCAGTTCAATACTAAAATATTCAAGTTAGTTCAATACTCAGACTACTCAAATATTCGTGCCAGTTCAATATTATATCTCCATGTTAGTTCAGTATTCACGTATCCATGGAAGACCAATATTCAGTTAATGAAGTAGTCATTCAGTTCAGTATCACAACAGTTTAGTAATCATGTATTCATTCAGTTTGGTATACAAGTGTTTATGAAAGTTCATGTTTACACCAGACCCGTTTAAGGTCCGGAGTTAGCAAAAGTTACAGTCAGGACAATCATTCGAGGACGAATGATCCCAAGGGGGAGATAATGTAACACCCTGTAAATTTGGCTTAGGTATGAATGAGTTAAAGGAGTAGTATGGTTATATTTTGGACATATGAATTTCTATCGAGATGATTATGGGTGAAAATAGTTGTTTCAAAATCAAGATGGAAAGAGAGGTGCATAAGATTTGACAAAATCGACTAAGTTTGCAGAAGGTCTGTCTTTCATCAAGTTTTAGCAAAACTGTATAAGAAATTGGGGAAAATGCAAAGAAATAAAGTTTTAGGCATTCAAAATAGCTTTCCAACGATATATTATGGAGCCTGAACTGATCTCTTTACAAAAAGTTATGCTCATTTTATAGAACAGTATGTGATATGCGCGCCGGTAGCGCGCCCATTAGCGCGACCGCGCTAATTTTGAGGCAGTGTTACTGCTGTTTAGTGCGGTCAGTAGCGCGGGCAAGCCTCCAGTAGCATGGATGCACTAGTGGGGGGGGGGTCATTTTAAAGCTATATTTCGTTCCCAGCATCCCCAAAACATAAAAACTTGCTCTAGAAAGGAGAACTCTGAAAAACCTATCTCCTTAAGGGTCCTTCCACCATCCAAGGTAAGTTCTAATGATGATTCTAAGTTAATTTCAATTTCCTAATATCTTATTAACATGGGTAAACCCTCCAAATCATTAGATATTTGATTGGGGCATCGTTGTTGAGAGAAGGAACCCTAGAACTCGAATTCAAGGGGATTGAACGTCAAAAAGGTAATATCTTCACCCTCTAATTGATTCTATCATTGACTTAATGATTATAGACTCTATTTCATGAGATATGAGTTGATGGATTTGATAGAAAAGCATGAACGGTGATTGGTTTGGTTTGTTGATTGGTTATTATTGGTTATGAGTGTTGTTTACCTTATGGGTGATAAAGAATGATGTTGATTATAAGAAATTTGAGACTTTAGAATTTATCTAGGATCAAGAGAATAGCTTGTTGGGTGTAGAAACACCATTAATAAGTACCATGAAGCTTTATGTCACCAAGTGTTTGAGAAAATGTTTAAGTGACTAAAACATGAGAATTATTGCTAATATAGAATCCCTTTGACTTGTATTGATATAGAGACGTTGAAAGGGTTGGCGAATGTTGTATTACGCTCAAGAGCAGGAAGTTAAGGTATGTGAGGGTAACTCTTAATATTTGGGAATTTTAATGATTCTCCCTACACTTCATTCTTTTACGATGTTACCAATTGCCTCAGAAATATAGTTAAGCCTAGTTCCTGGAATAGTTGTAGAACTTCTATTCTCTAGCTTCATAACTCGTTCACCACTTTCATTCTAAACATTGTGAACTCAGTGCGTATTCAATATAGACTTGGGTTTGATGCCCCCGAGTCATAGTATAGATTACTCAGTATGCCATAAATAGTTGAAGTTTCAGTGTTTATGATCAGTTCAAGAATACATGTCTCAGTCTAGTCCCATTCAGTATTCCAGTATTATGTAACTCAGTGTGATCCAGTATTCCAATATTATGTAACTCAGTGTGATCCAGTATTCCAGTATTATGTAACTCAATGTGATCCAGTATTCTAGTATCATGTAACTCAATGTGATTTAGTATTTCATTATCATGTATTGCAGTTTGATTCTCAGTTCCTGAATGTTGAACACCTGTATTTGGGCATGAGGCCGCAGTTTATGCTTTATGCATCTTTGGGCCTGAGGCTGCAGTTTATGCTTTATGCATCTTTGGGCCTGAGGCCGTAGTTTATGCTTTATGTATCTTTGGGTCTGAGGCCGCAGTTTATGCTTTATGTATTTTGGACCTGAGGTCGCAGTTATGTATACGTATACTTGGGCCCGAGGCCGCAATTGTGCACACACACACACACACATATAATATTGGGCCTGAGGCTGCAGTTTAATATTCAGATAAACAGGTTGTTCATCATTCAAAAGAGGGATTATTCATATCTTTACTTCCTTTGTTCAGTTCAGTTATCAGTTATCATTTCAGTTATCAGTTATCTGTTCTGTTATCAGTTATCAGTTCAGTTATCAATTATCAGTTATCAGTTATCACCTATCGTTTAAGTTTTAATAGCTATCATTTCAATAATAATTATCATTCTCAGTTACCAGCTTAATTTCAGTTTTAGCATTTATAATTCTTTCTTTCAGTTGCTTTACGTACCAGTACAATTCAAATGTACAGACGTCCCTTTTGCCCGGGGCCTGCATCTCACAATGCAGGTAATGATTTACAGGTTGACGATTCAGAGCGCTAGGAGTCTCGTATCAGTTGTTTGGTAATCCTCAGTTCTCTCGGGGAATTATCATTACTTTACAGTCTTTCAGTGTTTACAAATAGTCGGTGTTTTCAGTACTTCAATAGAGGCTTCATAGACTACAGTAACAGTTAGACAAAGTCACATGCTTTTCATATTAAGCTGTGTTGGCTGCAAATATGTTTCAGAATTGTATTAGTATTTCCGCACTTAGATTTATATCATCCAGACTTTCTGTATATCAGCATGTGTTAGCTTATCTTCCGCATTCAGTATGTTATGATACCACATGTTGATTCATCCAGCCAGTAGGTTCGCTCTGTCACATGTAGTCAGGCACCGAATGCCGTGTTACGTCCAGGCCAGGTTCGTGGCGTGACATTTACCTGCAAATAATACAAGCATATATTGTGCATAACTTTAGACATGATGCAAATTCCCGTCGAATCGTGAATGTTGTCTTTGGACAGTTAGGATGACGTCTTTAGACCGTGGTGTCCTGGGCCATGATGCGTATAATAAAAGATTCGCAGACTATAAAATGATGCTCTCAGGCTATGAAAATGGTGCCTCCGAACCATGATGCCTTTGAATAATGATATGCAAGAGATTGGAAGGGATCCTCAGGCCATGACATGGTGTTCTCGGGTTATAAGGATGGTGCCTCCAAACGATGACGCCTTGGGATACTTTGGCGATATTTCAGCCAAGAGATATAGTATTTGGCGATCTTTCAGCCCATGCAGATGCAGTATGTGGCGATATTTTAGCTTTGCAAATGTGGCGATCTTTCGGCCGTGCAAATGTGGCGATCTTTCAGCCATGCAAATGTGGATGGAGACAACGTTTAGTCTCGAAAGGCAGAATGGTAGCCTTATGCAAGTTGGAAGGCAGAATAGTAGCCTTATACAAGTTGGAAGGCAGAATAGTACCCTTGTGCAATACATATGTAGGTAGAGTTTAATCTCGGAAGGCATAATAGTAGCCTTATGCAAATTAGAAGGTAGAATGGTAGCCTTATGCAGGTCGGAAGGCAGAATAGTAGCCTTATGCAATGTAGATGCAGATAGAGGTAGAGTTTAACCTCGGAAGGCCGAACAATAGCCTTATGCAAATTGAAAGGCAGAATGGTAGCCTTATGTAGGTTGGAAGGCAGAATGGTAGCCTTATGCAATGCAGATGCAAATAGAGGCAGAATTTAACCTCGGAAGGCAGAATTGTCACGACCCAAAATCCACTAAGGGTCGCGATGGCGCCGGACACTGCTGTCAGGCAAGCCAACCAAAGTACTTGATAAAGTTCTCATTTTTAACAATCTTGAAAACTAAGATTTTCCTTCAATTTTTCATAAATAAAAAGATAACTGCTTCAATTCAAATTAAATAATAAGCAATTAATACAAAATATTTCAAAACCATCCCAAAACCCGGTGTCACAAGTGCATGTGCATTTACTAAGAAGGAAATAAAAATAAAACAACTGTTCGAAATACAATATTGGACAGAAAATAATTACAGAAAACTGAAGGAGACTCTGCTGGCTGCGGGTCGCCTCGAGAATTTCAACTCACCTAAGTCTCTGTATCAACCATGCTGCTACGCCCAGTAGGCCTCTAGAGATGCATGTTCCTGTGCAACAAAAATGCACAAAAGTGTAGTATGAGTACGAAAATAACGTGTACTCAATGAGTATCCCATCTAATCTCGAAGAAGTAGAGACGAGATGGTCGACTTTGACACTTACTAGAGGTCCAATAATAACATATTATTAATGCGAATAATTATGGAATAACAGTTCTTTCCCATGTATTATCATGGATATTCACCAATATTTCAAGTAGATATGAAACTCAGTCCTCAGAGAAATTGCTAAGCAAAACATGCGCAAGTAACACCGTGGGACGTACGGCCGGATCCAACATGAAAGTAAATCGTGCACTGCCAAGGGTCGAACGGCTCGAACAATAGATGCATCTATTACCCCGCTCGTGCATCATGCCTGCGACGCGGTCAACATAAATAAACAAATACCCTGCTCGTGAATCATACATGCTGTGAGCACGTGATTTTTACCCCAAGTAAAAGAATTCCAAAATCAAAATAAATAAATTTTTGTTACAATAATTTGTGACTCATGTGAGATACCAGTGTTGGTCAATTGGATGAACAAGGATAAAAGGGGGAATTAATTAGGAAAATGTCAAAAAATGATAGAACAAATACTAGAAAAAAATAAAAAAA